>JAJGRW010000257.1:1661804-1767549 GCA_025461045.1 Carex parvula
TTGCACCAGTGCAAACTTCTATTACTTCGAATGCAATGTTCTCACCTTCTCTATCACAGTCAAGCCACAGTTACCAGCCATTCGATTTCCTGGCTTCTTCCTCTAATGTTGTTAATATCCAACTTGTCCTTCGTATTTTTTATGAAGTTATGCATTTAATTTTGTATATGCAGAGAAAGAACTTGTTAGAGCCTGATTTGTCCCAATTGATATGATAATCCAATTAGAAATAATGAACGGAAATTTTGTATATTAATCAATAATTGAAAATTGTCTCATGAATGACTGGTACAAGTCAGTGCCAATTCAGATCAGCTGGTCCAAGACTGAGGATACAGATTTAGACCACTGGGACAGCAAATATGGAGAAGTCAGTTCACATAAAACTGTAGAGAGACCTTGCAGTCAAGTTGGCCAACCATAGTCAATAAGACCTAAGTAGTTATATGTTATTCATGAATGAGCACATGTAATCATAAGAGAGCCATTTAATTATGGTTTATTAATGGATGTTTGTTACAAGGGAAAATGACAGTCCATTTTGGTTTTTAAAAGACGCCTGAACCAGCACAGCTTGATCCCTGGCAGCAAAAATTGAGAAAAGACAAAGCAAAGGTAGAGTAAAGAAACCAAACTTGAAAAACATTCAACAAGACCTAGTAAATTTTAGCATATACCTGTGGTACGAACTTCCGTCACCGGGGCCTGGTACAGCGTGGCGGGATCACAAGAGGCCCACCTTTTGTACCTCTCGTCAAGTCGAGCTCCATCAAATGCCCAGTGACTGAGGTGACCACCATGGAGCACCTTTGATTTCGAATCAATGTACTCAAATTCAAACACTCGATTGTATCTCGACAGTCCATTTCTCACTCGCCATACCGCCGCCGCCACGACGGGACAAGATCTCCGACACTGACTTCGCCACCGAGGGCTTCTCCGCCACGTTCAAAACCCTAATCGCGCGCGCCCCGACATGGTAAGTTTGGAGTGGGAGGTGATAGTTCCCGAAGAGAGGAAAAGCGCGGGTTTTTCTCTTGTTTTGAGAAATTAGCGGAGAAAAACCCTCAGTTATAATATACTAACTTACTAAGAATCCCGTTTTGCAGTTTAAAAGAAATGAAAAGAGGAGTGTTTAAATACCATTATGTTTATGTCTGTACTGCTTTTATTACTTCCTAAAAATTCAACAAATTCAAAATATAAATTGTAATATCACAATAAAATCGACATATAATCTTATCATTTTTCAACAAATATATAGCAAATTATTTATTTCCTTTTTGGTTTTCTTAAGAATATATGAAACCAGTTGAGGTTAAGTTAAATATATTTCGAATTATGTTTCGTTTTATTTTAATATCATCAAGCATGGTAATAATTCACTTAACGAATAAGTTTCTGAAGTTGTAAAATCTCATAAAAGTACGGTCAAATGTAAGTGGGATGTGTACGGGGGAATGTCATATTTAATATTGCTCCGATTACAGACGATTGTGGATTTGTGAGATATTGTAGATTTTGATTCTCTTTAATATCTTCAATAAAAGTTGCTAGCTACTAATTTTGATACCGATCGAGATATTAATTTGTTTGAATTTCATATAATGATAGTGAAACTGGAAACCTAGTGTTGGAGTCGGGAGACGCGTCAACGAAGAAACAAATTCCATCAAAATATTCCATTTCATGCTTAATTTCTTATTACTATCTTGATTGGCAAGGAACTCTAATTCTCTAAACGCTACTGAAAAGTCAAAAGTACTTGCTACAAGAAAATAATAATGCTAGCGAAACTATATATGCTGTCAAAAATCCGCATTACATTTATTTATCAGGCAGGACATTTAAAAGGTGTGAAAAATCTCAATATTTATTAATTAATCACGAGCTCCGTTTCAAGCCCGTTGTGCGCGTGTTAAATAGAGATTGGTGGGCCTGGCAGCTGGCTAGGGTCGCTGTAAGGATATTTTAATTTCTTGACTTATTCGCTCCACGGTCCCAGAATAAAACTGAATCCATATCCTCGACGGTACCGTAAAAGATTCTCTTTTACAATTAGCTATTTACGGTTTAAGATTAACTCTCAGCCGGTTTGGGATTCGGGCTGACTGAGGGGGCAGTATTATTGGGCTTTGAGATTCGTGCCAAGTTAAAAAGAACGGTCCAGATCAAGTAATTGTAAAAGATTCCCTATTACGGTACCGTCGGTGATATGAATTCGAATAAAACTAGCTCCAGTGCGTGTGAAAACTAGCTCCAGTGCACTTATATATATATATGAAACTATACGACTCCACATTATTCAAGAAGAAATTATAGATCGATTGACAATGTCACAAAAAATGGCAGCTCGTGGATATCGGTACCGCGGTACCATTACAATTCCTGTCATCATTCTATTGATGGCATGCATGTACAGTAGCGTCGAAGCATCGAGGTTGTTACAAGAAACCGAGCAGTTTCGAGAAGGAGATCATATACTGGTACATGGTTTGGTTTCTATAGGCAGGATGCTGTTGGGACGGTCGGGACCGTCAGGTTGCACCGGTAATCCTAGCAACTCAGGTGGCTCATGTCCTAGGCCATGAGTCCATGACACACTTCCGATCCTCGTCAAGATCAACACAGTTGATTTGATTTGCTACTCTTCATAAAATCAAGAAGAACGATCATGAATTTCTGATCTGAGACCTAATAATTTAAAATGTGAATATTAGCTAGAGGGAAGGATTTTAATTATTTCTGTATTTTAATATTTTTGTTAGTACTTCACCTAGCTAACAATTTCTTGCGGTTGTATAATTAAATTTAACACTGTAAATTAGTACGACAGTCATGTACATGAAAGAATTTTTGTTTGTATTTGCTGCAATTTGAATATATATTTAATTACCCAGATAATTAATATGAATTAAGCAATGGGTAAGCTAAACAAGGACTTAATTAGTTACACACAAAAAAAAGGCAATGTATACTCCAATAGCATATAATTAATGATGAGGTACAAAAGCACTTCTCTTTATAGAATTGATCTAGCTTTAGTATATTATTACCTTATTTTTATAAAAAAAAAACTATATATTACCCTTATTATGTTCAATTTCATTTTAATTTACGATGTTATTTAAATGTGGTGATCAGTACAGAAATTTTATTATGTTGCTTTGCATGGCGTGCTACTTGACACGTGCTAAACACAACGTATATATCATAGGTCATGTCGGAAATGCGTCGTATGCCGCGTCATAACAAATTTCGGCACATTTTACCAAAACATAACATGGCACATGTTACTATATATTTTTTAATTTAAAAAAATTAAATACAAAGATAATAAAATCAGAAAAAATAGAAAAAATAGCATGCAATTATTTATAGCTAATGTTCCATGATGTTTATATATATTATTTAGTCAAATGTTTTGATGAAGGGCATAGTTATGAAATGATTTAAAATTTACATAAAATACTACTTGATAAGTGAAGATGTCTAATTTTTACTGTTTTAGGAGTGGTAGAATTCAAGCATAAACGATTATTGTTTCAAATTATTAACTAATTAATTAATTAAGCTCTTCTTTTTTTTTGCCTTTGCCTTTTGTAATTTGTTTAATTTGTTGTTTATTTTTTGAGACCAAACCTTTTGAGTCCGTAATTTTTTTTTTCTTTTTTTAAAAGACTTATCTCTATAATTAAGCCTTATTTTTCTCTCTACCTCCTTCTGCAGCTGTCTACGGACGATATTTAAATAAGAATAATATTAACATCGTTATTTGACATGAAAAGTAAATCATATTAAATGCATTCTTTTCTTTTTTTTTGTATATTTTTCTGTAGAAGAGCAATTGTTACATATATATATATATATATGCACAAAAGTGGAGGGGTCTTTCTAACATTTATTACAACTCTCACCCACCTTTTCTAATACCAAAACAAAATTATAACCTCTCAGAGCCACTCAAAACACAACTTCGAAAACTGAATACAACCATCCTTTTTGACTAAATTTAAAACACACTTATAGCTCCCACCTAACTAATTAATGATAGAATCCCCCAAAAGTTTTCACCTTGTTAGCACACTATTTTGAGCATCATATGTTCTGAATATGGAATAGTATGCCACATGAAAGTTGTAGAGGTGTTGTCAGGATTCCACAAAGTTTTGAATCAGCTTAATCGGAGCTAGTATGAAAACTATATGACCAAAATACTGAAGCATGTCAAACGGTTATTAAAAGGAGCGTCTCACTTTAGAATTTTTTTTATAAACCATAATTAAAAAAAAAAAAAGATTTTATGAAACCAACATTATTACTTTTTTTTTTACAAAATCATAAGAACTGAAATGTCATTTCGGTCCGAACTTTTTTTTTCGGACTGAAATAACAATTTAGCCCGAGGTGGTTTCACAACTTTTCAGAAAAACAAGTGTAGCCTTTGGTGTAACACCTATGGACCGAGATGCAATTTCGATCTCGGTCCAATATTTTTTTAACCCGGACCGAAATACCATTTCGGTCCGAACTATTTTTTTATGATTTGCTTATAAATTGTTTAGAAATATTTGCTTATAAATTGTTTAGAAACGTTTGTTTATAAATTTTTAGAAAGGTCAGAAAAAACATGTTTGCTTAGAAAGGAGAAAGAAGAGAAGAGACTGTTTCAGGTTTAAAAAAAAAAATTAGTGGGACTTAAATGACATTTTGGTCCAGAGAGATTTTTGGATTTTCTGTGGCTGCTGGTATAAAAACATGTAAAATCACTTCGGGTTGAATTGCCATTTCGGTCCGAAAAAAAAAATTCAGACCGAAATAACATTTCAGTTCTTATGGTTTTTGTAAAATAAAAAAAAATAATCTTGTTGGTTTCATAAAATTCTTTTTTTTTAATTATGGTTTATAAAAAAAATTCCTCACTTTACCATTAATTCAATTATTATTATTATGCTAGATAACTGATACACAGATCACTACATGGAAATTTTCACATAAGAACGATTACTGTACTCGGTACATTTTCATCACTGTTACCGTGGCCGTCAATCCAACCGACGCGGGTACTCGCCCTTTACATCAAAATGGAGACTTCCAGTCAAAATATATCACCGATTCACCGGACATCTTTTACTAATTTGTTCATGAGCTAATTGATGACGGTATAAATGTATCCCACTTTTATTTGTATTGTGTTTTAAGTTTAAGAATGTATAAGTTATTTTCACAATAACATGGATAAATAAGAATATTTGACAGTACTCAATCCTGACATCACAATGTGAAATGTCTACAATGAGTGAATACATTGTATTTAAGCATAATGAAAATCTCCATTTTTGAGATAAAAAAGGAGAGAGCATACTACCAGTACGGTTCAGTGGGTCAGATTGTCAGTCCGAAGGACTGGAATTGGAAGAGGCGCAAATTTCGTTTGGGGTATCGGTCTATCATTAAATGCTCAAGTCGAATATGATATCTGTTTTTTTTTTTTTTTGGTTATAAGAGTATAAATTACTATTAATAGTCCGTATATTATATTTTATATTTCTATAATATATATATATATATTAATTTTGAATTCAGAGATGAACAATATTCGACAATATTGTTGACAGATGAATTTTCCGTATTAGTGAACCTTTCTTTTTTTTTATTTCTACTTTTCTATTATTTTCACTCACTTTCTCAAAAGTTCGTCTTCTCTCTATCATCTTCTTCACTTCTTCCCTCTTTGTATTTATATATTAATTTTGAATTCATAAATAAACAATATTCAACAGTATTGTTGACATTGTTGACGGATGGATCTCACGTGTTAGTGAAACTTTCTTTTTTCATTCCTTCATTTTTGTCATTTTCACTCACCTTCTTGAAAGTTCGTCCTTTCTCTCTCGAATCTTCTTCAATTCTTCTCTTTTTGTATATAATTTTAATCTTGAAAATTAATTTAGTAGAGTATAAAATATCAAAAAATTTATGTTTATAAAATGAATATCATTGTCATAAATGAGTTAAATTAGAAGGAATTAGTTATACACAAATTAGTATAAAATGAAATTTAGAAAAAGAAAAATTATTTTATAAGAGTACAAAAAATAATATAATTCTTACATAAATGCAATATGCACAAACCTTATTATGTTTGTTAGATTTGATAAAATATATACTATAATATGAGAGAAGCAAAATTATTTATAATATAATTTAGTTTTATATTGCACTAGGATTTGATATTTGTTTAATTGTCACATTATTAACATGATATATTAATGACAACAAACTTATTTAACAAGTACATCAACTGATTAAGCAATATCAAGACAATAAAATAAAATTATGGATATTTTTTAGAGTTCAATTTTTTTTATTTTGTGATTTGAAATCTAATCTGTCATCCATCCATATGCCTGAAATCATAATGGTTTGATCTATTATTTTGTTAATCTACGTGATGTCCCTCTATTTTGTCCATATTCCGACCCTACTTTGTGTTAAAACATGTGCCTAAAACTCTTAAGTCGTGTTTATTTCATTGAATATTTATAGGATGTGGTACTGCTGCGCTTCTATTTCTTATTTTGCAGGAAACGGACGAAACAGAGGAAGAATATGGATTCTGAAGGTTTATATACGGTCCGTGTACCTTCTTATGCGGACGTACAAACCTCTGCCCGACCACAGACACGACCAGGACACAACCTGCATATGATGCTGAAATTTCAGCACCTGAACTTAAAACAGTCATATCTTTTGACTCGTAACTCCGTTTTGAGTGTATGACCACTTTTCGGAAAGCTTGCGAGAAGATCTACAATTTGAGCCAGAGAAACAGGTACACGGTCCGTGAACTCTTGCATACGGTCCGTGCATGACGTTTCCGGAAACAGAATCCAAAGTTGGAAATTGGTGCCAGCTGGAGAAGGTCGCGAATTGAGGGCATTAAAGCGCCTCTCTGGCCAGAGGAGAGCTCATTCTGGATCTGAGAGCAAGTGCTAGGGCAGAGAAGCGACGGCTGGACTTGGAGAAGGAGAAAACGGAGGAAATCAAGAGATTTGCGACGTCTCTTCGTGAATCTTCGAGTTTTGTCATGAACTTCTCATTTATTTCTTGTTTTATCTTCTGTTTTTCTATGTTTGAGTAGACTTTTTAGTTTCTAGGGTTAAGATGTAGTCGAATGCTTTGTTTTATTTGCTAGTTATTGGAATTTGTATTGGATCTTGTGCTTGTTTGTTGTGTAGTATTTTATTGCTTAGATAAACTTGTTTGAATTGATTAGTTTATCGTTAGATGTATGGCCACATCTAGATGGTATTCCAAGGCTTTGATATTCTTTCGACCAATCTAAGTATTTGAGATAGGTTTGTGAACCGAGAGGTGAAACCAAGCGGTAGCCGAAAGGCGAAGTTTTCCTCGTATCGAGAGATCGAGGTTATCTTTAGTAAACCAACGAATAACTTAGGATAATTAAACCAATAAACGAGAGTTGAAGTTTAAGAACCCTAAGAAGGTATAAATTGTGTTTCGTACCAAGCAATTAAGCCAATAAACGAGAGTTGAGGAGTATTGACTTAGGTACGACCAAAATAACTTTGCACAGGAAATCAATACAGAAACCAATAGCTGCTGTATCAACTCGAGGGCCACACGGACCGTGTATGAAAGTACACGGCCCGTGCACATTACACACGGCCCGTGCATGAGAGTGCACGGACCGGGCACTTGAGGCAAAGCTGAGACGAAGTCTAAAACCCTAGGAACCCCTTTTTATTCATATAAAACCAAATCAAAATTTACTTTGCTATTTTAAGTACTGTCATTGAACTTTAGGACTTTAAACATACCAAAAACCAACCTTTTGCATACTTCTAGGATTTTTATATAATTTAAGTAGAATCCAATTTGTTCCAACAGTCCCTGTGATCGATACCCGATAATATACTACGTGCTAGGATTGTATACTTGCGATCTGAACCAAGAGTGTATTTAAGGTTAAAAGGTACAGCTTGCTGTACCGAAACTTTGTACTATACCTTTTTGGTGTAACAAGTTTTTGGCGCCGTTGCCGGGGACGGCATTGGAAATTTTTGGATTTTTGCTTATTTTTGCTAAATTCTAGATTTTAATTTGTATCTTTTTCTTTCTTTTCTCTCACCACAGGAGCAAGCTGGAACCTCCATACAACCTGAGGAGTAAAGGACAACCTTCCAACACGGAAGTGCCTCCCGATCCAACTCAGGACCAGAACACAGCTACTTCTGCACAACCACCTCCTCACACGGTCCGTGCACAGGACACACGGTCCGTACACTCCGATCCCGACAGAGACATGAGTCAGAACAGAGAAGACAGAGCCGAGAACCATGATGGCCACGACTATGATGATGATGTGGCCGACTTCATCACAAGAACTCTGAAGGAGTTCAACGTGCCGAGATCTGGAGATGTGAGGGGAGCAATCAGGCTGCCGAGGATTGTGGGGCAACAACCGAATTTCAATCCGGATGTGATCAACATCGTGCAGCAAAACAATTTTCATGGATTGGATCATGAGGATCCACATGCTCATCTGCAAACCTTCCTTGAGTGTTGCACCACCATTAAAACTAATGGCACAACCTCAGATTATATCAGACTTGCTTTATTTCCTTTTACTCTTAGGGATAAGGCCAAGAAATGGTTAGGGTCATTACCAAGGGATTCAATAAATACTTGGAGGGAACTGTCCAAACTTTTTCTAACTAGGTTTTTCCCTCACAAAAGAACTGCCAAGGTAAGAACCCAACTAACCAGCTTTAGGCAAAGGTCTGATGAACCCCTAAACGAGGCTTGGGAAAGGTTTAGGGAGTTACAGTATTCTTGTCCTCACCATGGTATACCAGACTGGTTGCTTATCTAGACTTTTTATGATGGTTTGACTGACAGTACTCGTACCTCTGTCGATGCTATTGCAGGTGGAGCTCTAATGGACATGGAAGATCAAGAGGCTATGGATTTGATTGACAACATGCATCAAACCAACAGTGGTCCAGCCGCGAAAACTCTCGAGGAGCAGGAGTAGGCGGCTGATACGAGGTTGATCAGATCACCGCGCTATCTGCCAAACTGGATGCCATGCAAAAGGCATTCGACAAGATGAGCGCGAAATCAGTTAGCAACCACCAACCACAATCTTGTGCCTTGTGTGGAGATAAAAGGCACTCTTATGAGCATTGCCCATTGGCGCAAAGGGATGGAGAGACCGAGCAAGTCAACTCTCTTAACAGCGAGCCATCTTACTTCCCGAAACCTCCATTCAACCGAACCTACTCCAAGGATCCGGTTGAGCAACAAAACTGGAGGTGGAAGCAAAACAATCCTGCGCCATTCAACAGCCCCTCGAGCAGCAACAATCGGAACTTCTATCAGAATGCCTCATTCAACAACCGGGAGCCACAACCTCCACCACCAAAGCCGTACATCACTCCAGCTGTCACTGACTTCATGCACGAACAAGGCAAAATGAATCAAATGATGTTCGAGCAGATGCAAACGATGAGCGCACAAATGGCCGGTTTAGCTGCTCACAACAAGATGTTGGAGGAACAATTGAGTCACCGGGCCACCTCTAGCCAACCGCCATACGGGAAGCTGCCCAGCCAGCCAGAGCTCAACCCCAGAGAGGAGGTCAAAGCAGTCACATTGAGAAGCGGGACTCAGTATCAGGGACCAGCCGTGCCAACAGAACCAGCACCAAAATACACGGACCGTGCAGACTCCACACGGACCGTGCAGACCCCACCTGCTGAGGAGATCGGACATTCGGGCCGTGCAGAGCCCGCACGACCAGCTGAGACCACTGTGCACACGGACCGTGCATCTGGTACACGGGTCGTGCATAAAGAGGCTGACAACCAGAGAAGGAAGGAGGCTGAGAAACCACCACCATACCGGCCACCTGTACCTTTCCCACAGAGACTAGCTGAGCACAGGCTCAATGATCAGTTCGCCAAGTTCATCCAAGTCATCAAGGAGCTGCACATCACTATTCCATTCACCGAGGCATTGACTCAAATGCCAACTTATGCCAAGTTTCTCAAGGACATCCTCTCGAACAAGCGAAGTTTGGGGGGACATGAGACGGTGAGATTGACAGAACAATGCAGCGCAATTTTTAGGAATGAGCTCCCACCAAAACTGGAAGATCCCGGCAAGTTCTCCATTCCTTGCACAATTGGAAAGGCAACGATCAAGAAAGCTCTATGTGACTTGGGAGCTAGCGTGAGTCTCATGCCACGCACAATCTTCGATCGTATGGGGGTAGGTGAGCTCAAACCTACGCGAATGACCCTGCAGCTGGCAGACTCTTCTGTGAGGCGACCACTTGGGATAGTGGAAGATGTGCCAGTTCGAGTTGGCAAGTTCTATGTGCCCGTCGACTTTTGTGGTCGATGGAGATGAAAGGAGGATAAGGAAGTGCCAATCATATTGGGACGGCCTTTCCTCAGAACCGCAGGGAGCACTCATGGACGTGAGGGAGGGACTCTGACCTTGCGGATTGGAGATGAAAAGGTTCAGTTCAATCTAAACCAAGCCATGAAGTACCCATCCGAGCCGGCGACATGCTGCGCGGTCGACATGGTGGATCAATTGGCAAAGGAGCAACTCCGGGAGCAATACGGTAACTCTTTTAAAAATTACCCTGATTATTTGTCCGAATTGCAGGAGAAGAAAGATGCTCAAAGGAAGGTGTGTGCGGCAGACTCATTTACAACTGGCCCAGTGGAACCAGCACACGGACCGGACACCCCACACACGGCCCGTGCACTCCCATCTGAACACGGACCGCACATGCAGCACACGGTCCTTGCACAAGCTCAGCCAGATCAGGTCAAACAAGAATTGAAACTTCTCACTACCAAGCTCGACCAGGATCGCAACGCTACATTCTTGGAGAATTTCAAAACTCAGCAAGCTGTGATCAGGGACTTGATCGAGAAGTTAACCGGCTCAGCACACAACTTCTGGCATACGAAGTTCAGCAGGGCACACGGACCGCACGCCAACTCACACGGTCCGTGCACGATTCCTCCAGACTACTGATCAGGTGTGTTTTCTTTTCCCCAGGTTTTACTTTTTTCTATCTATCTGTCTTGAAGCATTGAGGACAATACTCAGATTAAGCTTGGGGGGGAGAACTTTGTATCTTAGGTCATTTTTAGGTCATTTTTAAAAAAATTTACCTTTTCTTAGATCATGTTTACTTTTTCTTGCACGTTTAGGTGATGAATTTGTATGATTGCTAGAGTTGAGAACTCCTGCGAAAAAATTTGGTTGTAATTTGGATAAACTTGATAAATTTGAAATAACCCCATATTTGATAAAAGAAATGCATAGGATGGGATGTTTTGAGATTTTAAAAAAATGAAAGATTGAATTGTATTGAAAAAGCATTTTGAAACCGAATTGTGCCTTTTAAAATAGGGAATTGGAGATTTTTAAACAATAGAAAGATTGGGATATCCGTCGGTATGAAAGAATACCTTTGGATGTGTGTATTCATGTTGTCATTGCAAAAATTTGTTGAAAAGAATAAATAAGGGTTCCGCTTACTTATGGTAATGAGTCTTTGACACTCTGCTCCTCTAGTTTTCCCGATAAAGTTGCCGAGTTTTACATCACAAAGTGTGAGCTCGTGTCATGGAAGGGTTGAACCAAGAGCATGCAAAGTACTTTTGAATTAAAACGGTTGGGTATGGTTAACCACCTATAACTAGCCGATTTTGTACTAAGGATAAAGATTAAAGTGTCATGAAACTAAATCAACAAACAAAAGAAAAACTGAATTTTGCATGATTTCAACACACGAGATCCATGACTTTCTAACCTAAGCTTGTTTCAAGCTTGGGGGGCGAAAAAAGAAAAATCACCACAAATGAGGGCATAATTTCAGTAAAGGAATAACATATTAATGAATTCAAATGATTAGTTTTTGCGAATACTAAGGCATTTCGGAATATGAAGTTTGATTAATCAAATTGTGGGGTGAATCAAAATTGATCAAGGAAAGTCCAAATTGTCATCCAGGAAGATTATCCGAGTTTTTAATAATAGCAAGGTCATGTAAATTTTTCGCATTTAGGAATTTAATTTGCATTTAGGTAAGTCCAAAGACCGGCTCGATGCCTAGGTTGCGATTTTTGCTTGAGGACAAGCAAGATTTCAGCTTGGGGGGATTTGATGTCTCGTTATTTTATCCATATTCCGACCATACTTTGTGTTAAAACCTGTGCCTAAAACTCTTAAGTCGTGTTTATTTCATTGAATATATATAGGATGTGGTACTGCTGCGCTTCTATTTCTTATTTTGCAGGAAACGGACGAAACAGAGGAAGAATATGGATTCTGAAGGTTTATATACGGTCCGTGTACCTTCTTATGCGGACGTACAAACCTCTGCCCGACCACAGACACGATCAGGACACAACCTGCATATGATGCTGAAATTTCAGCACCTGAACTTAAAACAGTCATATCTTTTGACTCGTAACTCCGTTTTGAGTGTATGACCACTTTTCGGAAAGCTTGCGAGAAGATCTACAATTTGAGCCAGAGACACAGGTACACGGTCCGTGCACTCTTGCATACGGACCGTGCATGACATTTCCGGAAACAGAATCCAAAGTTGGAAATTGGTGCCAGCTGGGGAAGGTCGCGAATTGAGGGCATTAAAGCGCCTCTCTGGCCAGAGGAGAGCTCATTCTGGATCTGAGAGCAAGTGCTAGGGCAGAGAAGCGACGGCTGGACTTGGAGAAGGAGAAAACGGAGGAAATCAAGAGATTTGCGACGTCTCTTCGTGAATCTTCGAGTTTTGTCATGAACTTCTCATTTATTTCTTGCTTTATTTTCTGTTTTTCTATGTTTGAGTAGACTTTTTAGTTTCTAGGTTAAGATGTAGTTGAATGCTTTGTTTTATTTGCTAGTTATTGGAATTTGTATTGGATCTTGTGCTTGTTTGTTGTGTAGTATTTTATTGCTTAGATGAACTTGTTTGAATTGATTAGTTTATCGTTAGATGTATGGCCACATCTAGATGGTATTCCAAGGCTTTGATATTCTTTCGACCAATCTAAGTATTTGAGATAGGTTTGTGAACCGAGAGGTGAAACCAAGCGGTAGCCGAAAGGCGAAGTTTTCCTCGTATCGAGAGATCGAGGTTATCTTTAGTAAACCAACGAATAACTTAGGATAATTAAACCAATAAACGAGAGTTGAAGTTTAAGAACCCTAAGAAGGTATAAATTGTGTTTCGTACCAAGCAATTAAGCCAATAAACGACAGTTGAGGAGTATTGACTTAGGTACGACCAAAATAACTTTGTACAGGAATTCAATCCAGAAACCAATAGCTGCTGTATCAACTCGAGGGCCACACGGACCGTGCATGACAGTACACGGCCCGTGTACTTTACACACGGCCCGTGCATGAGAGTGCACGGACCAGGCACTTGAGGCAAAGCTGAGACGAAGTCTAAAACCCTAGGAACCCCTTTTTATTCATATAAAACCAAGTCAGAATTTACTTTGCTATTTCAAGTACTGTCATTGAACTTTAGGACTTTAAACATACCAAAAACCAACCTTTTGCATACTTCTAGGATTTTTATATAATTTAAGTAGAATCCAATTTGTTCCAACCGTCCCTGTGATCGATACCCGATAATATACTACGTGCTAGGATTGTATACTTGCAATCTGAACCAAGAGTGTATTTAAGGTTAAAAGGTACAGCTTGCTGTACCGAAACTTTGTACTATACCTTTTTGGTTTAACACTACGAATAACTTATTATCTAATAGTATTAAATTTAAGAAAAGAAATATATTAAATTACAGAGAATATTTTTATAATTTTATCGATTGTTGTGGTTGTCTAATAAATATGATTTTCAATATGAGGAGAGATCTAGTTACCACAATTTTGAGTTACAACAAAGTTAACAAAACCATTTTCTACATTTTCAAATTTTAAATCGTCAATCCAAACCGTTTAACATAATCTCCACAATAAAATGTGCTTCCAGATCAAATTGTACATTTTTTGAATTTTTTTACTATTTATTAATATGGGTACAAAATTCAATGGTTTGAATTTGACTAGTTTTTGTAAAATATTTAATAAATAGTAAAAAAATTCAAAAAAAATGTAAAATTTGATCTGGAAGAACATTTTATTGACAGTTCAGAAATCATAGTTTTGTTCCTTGAAACAGTCTCCGGTGCACATGTAATTTTAGACCGTGTCTACCTTCACTATTTTCCATCAGTCATGCAGCTTATATGAATTCACTCACCATGTCGCTTGGTGTTGTCTCTCGGCGAATGGGAAATGCGTCAAATCAAATTGCACGAGAGAAAAGGGTGAGTTTCTCTCCTTTTCAGCTTGATTTTTTATATAGCGATTTAAGGAAACGGAGGCGTCTTATACCTCTTTCAAGTTTCAAGTAGAATTCACATGTATTTACATATTATTTGATACTTACGACGATACAACTTGTACACTACTCTGATCGGTTCTTAAATAGATTCTGGTATTTTTGAATGATTTATTAGCTCACTCGAGTGAAAACATTTTTCTCAAACGAATATTTCCTCCCATTATTTATTTGTGAGTTTCACAATTTGAGTACACTCTGCACTTCAGTTCAAACTAAGAGCTTTATATGTAATTTGGCGAAACTTGTACTGCCTTTATTCTCCGTTCATCTATGTATGGAGTCCGGAAAACTAGCTTTAGGTGGTAAAATCAAATCAAGGTTACTTTATTTTATTTTGAGAAATAATTATGGTCATTTAAAATAAAGTTGTGGGTACTAAAGACAAAAATGTTTTAAATGACTGTAATTAATTTTAATTTGTTTTTAAATGTTTAAGTCTGATTTTTCCTGCTTCCAAATAGATCATGCCTTGTGTATTCCCCCTTTTTTACTTTTGTTTTGTTCTGTGGTTTGTCTTGCTTTAATTTTTGAAGTATATTCCAGTCAGATTAATACCACTTTTGGTCTAAATCTTTTTGATGTATCAGATACAATATGCCATGAAAAAATGTTGCAGTGTTGGATTATTATGTAGAACATTTTGGTAATATATTGGAGTTAACACACTAGAGTTATAATCTTGTTATGCACTAGACCCTTTGCTTAAGTGATTGTATAACTTGGTGGTCTTGCAAATTGCATCTTTCAATGTTGCATGATTTATAAGTTGAAAAGCAGATAGATCCTTGTACATATACATATATATACTGAGCTAACCTTATGTCGGAGCAAGTCATAATTAATAAATAAAAATTATAGACTGCCAATAATTTACCTCTTGTATTTTGCTAGTTTATGGCATTGATACTACATAATCTCCTTTAGTTTACTACGAGTTATCATCCTTCCCTTACAAGTAGCTGGTGGCATCATCTGATACTTTATTCTCTTCCCTTCTAATTTTTATTTTAGTTAACATCAATTCACCATCAGTTTTGCAGAGATTGAAATCCCCCCTGCAGAAAAGGCTAAAATTTCTATACCAGGTTGCCCCACGTTGGGTCCACCTGACTTGACAAAAGAGACAACCGGATCAAGAAAAGGAGACTCGAGATGCAGCAAGAGACTCAAACTCCAAATAAAACCCGTATCTCAGAAGAAAGCCGTTTTAAGCTTGAGATAGTAGCTAGAGGAATTAAATTTCTTCGTGCTGCAAGAATACGGTCTATTGCTGAAACTCAAAAGTCAAACATTACCCACTCGAAGGGACCTTGTGATGCACAAGCAAAAGAATCTGCTACTGGAACAGCCCTAGAGAGCAATGCCAGAACTGTGCACGGACCAGTGGTTGATATCTTTGCAAATGAGGGAAAAAAGCGTAAAATTGAGGTAATAACAATTGATTCTGATGAAGAAGGGTCAAATGATTGTTTGCCGGTTAAAAACTTGGCTGGTAGTTATTGCAAATTACGGGCGGAGAATTTTCTCAAAGAGTTCAAGGAACAACACCTGTTGAAAGAGAATAGCAACTCCGGGACAAGTACGAATAATTACAAGGGCAAAGAAGTAGCAACTGATGTTTCGCTAATGAGCATTCCTTGTGAGCACAGAACACATGATGCAAATACAAATGTAAGTACTCGAAGTATATTTCTTTACTAAATATTTTTAGGGTAATGGTACAGTGACGATACCAGTAAAGAGAGAAACTTGACAGGTATTCTTTTCATACTGGCACTGACCAGATTGATCTGAACTTGAACAGGTATTCATCCATAATTTCTACCTATGGAGTTTGAACACATGTCCTCTTGTCATCCTAGCGATAAACACTTGAAATACAAAAAAGAAATAATGCATTTTCAGTTAAGCTAAATTAAGTTATTTTGTTAAACAAATAGATTACTTAGCCAACTGCTAATGGAGGGTATTTTTGGAACATAATGTGCACAATTAAGTTTCTGAACTTTCTAAAAGTATACACAGCTAGGAGACGTAGAAACACTCATGTCTAATTACATGAACTAAAAAAATGTAAATCACATGTAGAATTTTAAATTTTACTCATTGAACTTCATGTTTTATGTATTTAAAATAGAGTTGTACCAAGGAAGGAGATGTGGCTGGAACATATGATCCAGATTTTGCAAAGGATGTTGAAATGGTAGAAGATGAGTCTTTATATAAGTCTCCGGATATGGAAGCAAATGGTTCATATGATGCTGATGGGTTGCCTGGTGATGGTTTGGAGGAGTTATGGCGGGATATGGGTCTTGCAATGGAAATAGCTCAGGTACTTATATTATTTCTAGCTGTTTATTTCTTCCTTTTTTTCTAGTTTCCATAACTGGGGCATTGAGTTGGTGTGACTCATAAAATATCAGTGCCTCAGTGGTTTCCAAAGCCATCACCTCTGTGACATATCCAAAACTATTCTTAGGGGTTTGGAGAAACTGTGGTTGCCACAACTCGAGAGTAGTAAAATTATGATCAATAAAGTGGTTAAATCGGGAAAACATTAGGTCCCTGAGTGGTTTGAGAGCAGTTTCGGGGTTTAGTAATCTCTGTGATTGCCTAAAATATCAGGGTTGTCTCCATAAATAAGAGTTCTGCAGTTTGAGAGCATTAAACTAATTTAAATGGAATTGGCTCAACTGAGAAATTATTAAGTGCCAGTGTGGTTTTACAAAACCATCAGCTTTACACCTCCGACACCCAAAGCAGTCTTAGGTTTCTGAAGCACAGTAGTCAACTCAAAACAGTGGTTTTGTCTGCATAACTAGACAGAAGTTTGAGAGCAAGCAAGCCTACGACATATATGATCAGTCCAACTTCGAATGAGTAGTTTTCCAAAGCTGCAAGCTCTTTATTGCCATCACCTCAAAATGAGGCTTGTCTCTCTATAAATAGGTTACTACTTGCTAGGGTTTTGAGAGCAGTAATCCTAAGAGAAGTTGTCTTTGAGGGTTTGAATGAGAATGGAGAATTTTTTATTTCATAAAGTATTTGTCACATCCTTAAATAGGGGAATATTTGACTGTAACTAGCACTGTTGAAGGTATGCAAGTCTGAAACACTTGAATTACACATGCACATAGCACCGACAAAAGTTGTGTTATTATTTCAACCCTTCAAATACGCGTCAATTTTCTAATTTTATGTTCTTATAGCTATTTTTGCACCTTTCATCAGTTTAGAATCAGCTGAACTCTCGAATTTGCCTCTAGTAAGAAACATAATAAGAGAAAAGAAGCGCAGGGGGTAAAACTATAGAGTCACCAAGACATTAAATCAGATCAGCTGATTGCAAATTTGAAAAGACTGGCTGTCTTAATGTCTTATACCAGACCTGACTGGTGAAGCAGCAAAGTTCACAATTCAAATGTTGCCAAAAGTTTCTCTAAATTTTCTCTATTTGTCCAGGAGAATGAAGGCCAAGAAGGAGTCACTACACCCATCAAAAGGCCAGATCCATGCGAAGAAGAGGATGGAGAAGAAGTGTGTGTGCATGACTGCAAACTAGATGAGCAACATGGCCTCGTCTGTCGCATCTGTGGACTCATCCAGAAGAAAATTGACACCATTTTTGAGTACCAGTGGCACAAGGTATGCAATTTAAATCCTTTGTGGCACTGCAGCTTTTGAGGTTTGCGTACTGGTTACCAGTGATGTCCTTGAGCTCAAGTAATTTTAGTTTGTTATGCAGACTGAAGTTTTATACTTGATAGAAACACTGAACTGTTGTAGCAATTACGAGTCATATAGTTAAGCTAAGACATCTTTTACCTGTTGGTGTATCTCGATGCCACATCCCTGTGGTAGTACTCCAGAAAGGTATCGTACTGGAAGAACCAGCCCCTGTTGTAGTACTTTTACCTGTATATATGTACTTTCACCGGTAATATGTATAGTAGGGGGCGAGTGCAAAATTAGTACTGGTCCCTTAACAGCACCATCAATTCAGTTTTTCTTATTTTCATTTTAATGTTGAGTGATGATTTTTTTTTTTTGGTCACAGCGTTCAAGATCAATAAAGACATACCCTGTAGAGCCCAGGGGCCGGACAAACTCAAATGTTTCTGACAGGCCCTCCAAATTGCTTGCTGCCTTTGATGAAGTGGCAATATGTGACGACATGGCCATCCATCCAAGGCATTCAAAGCACATTAGGGCTCACCAACTGGAGGGGTTCAATTTCCTGGTAAAGAACCTGACGGGAGACAATCCTGGTGGGTGCATTCTGGCCCATGCACCTGGTTCAGGGAAAACTTTCATGCTGATCACCTTCATACATAGCTTTCTGGGCAGGTACCCCAATTTGCGACCCCTTATTGTTCTCCCAAAAGGTATAATTCCAACCTGGAGGAATGAATTCAAAAACTGGCAAATAGAAGACATCCCCTTGTATGATTTCTATAGCTTCAAAGCAGATACTCGATCACATACTCGATCACAACAGCTTGAGATTTTGAAGTCTTGGGAGGGGAATAAAAGCATTCTTCTCATGGGGTACCAGCAATTTACATCTATAGTCACTGATGAGTCAGACAATATTACTGTAAGAGAGTGCTGTGATAAACTGTTAAATGTACCAGGGTTGTTAATTCTCGATGAAGGTCATACACCGAGAAATGACGAGACCAAGTGTTTGAATTCTCTCGCCAAAGTTCAAACTGTACGAAAGGTGGTTCTCTCTGGTACGCTTTTTCAGAATCATGTGAAAGAGGTTTTCAACATAGTGAACCTCATTCGGCCGAGATTTCTTATGAGCGAACATGCACGGCCAATTGTGCGGCGGATCTTGAGCCAGGTCAACATGGCTGGTCGAAGGAATACCACGGAGGCCCTATTTTGTGAGTTAGTAGAAGAAACCTTGAAACAAGACAAGAATTCCTCTACAAAAATCGATGTTATTAGAGGTTTGAGGAAGCTAACTACGAACGTACTTCACTACTACAAGGGTGACCTTCTAGATGATTTACCAGGCCTCTTTGATTTTACCGTAATGCTGAACCTCACTTCCAGACAAAAAGGAATAGTTAAAACCATTTGCCGTTCAAAGGAGGTCTTCAAGAGAAACTCCTCATGTGCATTGGTATCTGTTCATCCATCGCTGGAGGAGATGAAGGACAGTCAGATTGAGACCATTTTGAAATCACTAGATATCTCAGAAGGAGTGAAGGCGAAATTTATATTGAAACTCCTCTCCCTTGCCGTCTCAAATAATGAGAAAGTGTTGGTGTTTGGAAGGTACCTGCGTTCCCTAGATTTCCTTGAAAAGCTTGTAATTAAAACAAAGGGATGGGTCTTGAACAACGAGGTGTTTAGAATCACTGGAATAACATCTCAGAATGATCGGGAGTGGACAACAGAGAGGTTTAACAATTCAAAGGATGCAAAGATTTTCTTCGGGACAGTGAAAGCATGCGGTGAGGGAATATCACTTGTGGGGGCTTCGAGATTGGTGATATTAGATCAGCATGCAAACCCATCTGTCATGAGGCAGGTGGTTGGCCGTGCATTTCGGCCGGGTCAGGTAAGTACACCTGAATTTATATAATTTGATCCTTCTTTTTATTGTTAATTTTGATGCTTTGGAAGAAAGTGATGTTTCTCATGCATACTCTGGTAAAGCATAAGGATATGCCAGGTTTATTCTTTGGCAATAAAAATATGCTTTGTAGTTTGTACTCTTCATTCTTCATTTCATTCAAAGTAGAAATTTCATGGGCACCCCTACAAACATCATATCATCACAAAAATGCCCATAGAAGACAAAAAATGTCATGGAAAACCCTTCCAAAAGAAACATATTATTTTTGCTTCCCTTGTTCTCAAGTATTGCATAAATTACCCATTTTTTCCTAATAGATTTCCTCTGCCTGGCTGAGGATAAAAGGAGGGCAGTTTTTGACATTTCTCTCATATATGTGAGGATAAGAGAAATCTCTGCCTGGGGGAGGATAAAAGGAGTATGAATATAAAATTTCTCTCATTTTGTAGAGGCAAACATATAACTTTGTTCAAAAGGATGTGTAAACTCCCTTTTCTTTCTAAACTGTATTTTGCTGAGGAATGAGAAAAAAATGATAATATGGGTATTCTTTGAAGTAAATGGGAGAGTGTAAGCATTCTCATCAAATTATATACATGATTTGGTAAATGTTGGCCACGTTTGTTTAAATATTGTTTGTATGTAGGTGAAAAAGGTATTCTGTTATCGGCTGGTGGCTTGCAAGTCACCAGAGGAGGAAGAGCATGCAACCTCCTTACGCAAGGAGGTTATCACCAAAATGTGGTTTGAGTGGAGGGAGAGTGAATTGTGCCATTACAGCCCGGGGTTGGAAAAAGTCGATTTCAACAATTGTGGGGATGTATTTTTCGAGAGTGATGGTTTGCGCAAAGACGTCAATGCTTTGTACAAGAGGTAATCTAATTTAATTCTAGTCAATGTTTTGTGCCATGTCAAAGTTTAGTTGCCATAAATGCCCTTTTCAAACTCAGTTGGGAAGTGTAAATAACTCCAAAAGGCAATTGGGCAGGTTCAATTCACTTGTACTACGTAAATGTCTCAGCTACTGGATTCAAGAGGCATTATTAGGATAAAACTAATTCGTAGTTTTTGGGTGGGCATATATGCAAGAAATTCATCCTCTTATAAAATGCTTTGAGATACTTTTACCTGATTACATCACATTACAATGTATAACAGATGATGTACTGATGTTCTGGAGATTAGGTTGCGGTAGCTATAGAATGCTCATATTTGGCCCTAAAATTGCTTCAAAGCGGTTCAGTAATCTGATGTATTTTACCTTTTGATGGTAGTTGCAGTTTTTATATATGATGTAGAGAATTTGGTTTACTGCTACTGGTGCTACACTAAAAAAAGATTAATGCAAGCTTTTGTTTTGTGCAACTTGAATGCGATCTTTAAACTTCTACTAAAGTGCTATTTAAGAATTAAGTTGTTACTAGGGGTGTCAACAAATTGGGTGGAAGCATTTTCATAACCTTATCTATTAAGTTAACGAATTTTTTTTATCCTTGTTCGTATACAATAAGCTAATGGAATTTTTTTTTATCTCCCATCTTATCGAATACAGTACAGATCGGATAAACGGATAAGAATGTGTCATTGAATAAAAATCTCGTTATAATATATTCAAGAAGCTTCTTGATATATATGGATCATGAATAAAACTATATGAGGTTGGCTACTCTACTTATATAAGCATACGAGGACATATGCTTATAAGTTATTTTTGTATTTTCAAAATTCAAATAGTTAATGTGAAGCACTCAACACCAACATTTTTATTAATATCCAAAGTTTAATAGAAATTATTATTTATGCCCAGATTCTGAGCTTTTCGCGAAAAATGCCCAAGCCGGCCAGAAAATGGCCGGCTTACTCCCCCCTAAGCCGGCCATTTTGTGGCCGGCTTACCTTTTTTTTTTTTTTTTTTAAACCCGCATTTCACCCTATATATACTCCATTTTTCTCTCTCCTCCTCACAACTCCCTCATCTCTCAACCGAATTTGCTCTCTTCTTTGAGGTAATTTTTTTTTATCTAATTTAAATTTAAATTTATTTAATTTAGGGTTTAGGGTTTAGGGGTTAGGATTTAGAGTAATTTGTTGTAATTTAGTGTAATTAGCATAGTTGACCAATATTTAGGGTATTTTGGTCTTTTTTAACGTAATTAGGCTAATTAAGCGTAATTTAGCCGAATGTAGCATAATTAGGAAAATTGGACCATTTGATCATATTTTACCGAAATTAGGGTATTGTAGCATATTTAAGGTTATTTTAGGCGAAATTTGACCCATTTTAGCATTTTTAAGCGCTATTGTAGCATTTTTGTCCCTTTAGCATATTTTACCGAAATTAGGTTATTGTAGCCTGTTTTAGCATGTTTTAGGTTATTGTAACCGCAGTTGACCTATTGTAGCATGTTTAAGCAGAATTAAGCCTATTTTGGTCGTTTTTAGCATATTTTACCGGAATTAAGTTACTGAAGCCTGTTGTAGCATATTTTAGGTTATTGTAACCGCAATTGACCTATTTTAGCATGTTTAAACAGAATTAAGCCTATTTTGGTCGTGTTTAGTATATTTTACCGAAATTAGGTTATTGTAGCCTGTTTTAGCATGTTTTAACGGCAATTGGCCTATTTTAGGTTATTTTAGACATCAGGATGCCTAGAGCACGGTCTACCCATCGTCCAGTAGTGGACGAGCCGATCAGTACCAGCAGCACGGAGCACATCAGTCCTCTCCTGTGGATTCTCCACAGCGATCACCGAGTCTCACTGGCTTCTCGTGAGGTACGTACCTTTTTTTAGATTTTCTTTAAATTTTGTTGGGTTTAAATTTTATTATGTTATCACCATGCGGATTACTTTTTTCAACGCAGGACACGGGTCTTTTAGATGTGAAGTTGCGGTGCGTTCACATGCAGTACTACGAGATGATGGACCCGTACCTCATCAACCTGGGTCTCTACCAGGTTGTGGACATCGTGCGGGCAGAGAGAAGCATCATCAATGCATCTCTCATCGCAGGACTGGTGGAGCGATGGCGTCCCGAGACGCACACGTTTCACATGCCATTCGGAGAGATGACAATGACTCTCCAGGATGTGAGTGCTCTTTGGGATTTGCCTATCCGTGGCACACCCGTTGGCGACGTATCTGACAGCACCAGATTCATAGGTGATGTCAGCGAGTTGTTGGGAGCTGATCCTTTCCATATCATTGGGAAAAATGGGAGGTCCAAATTCCATTTGCGGATGACGAGGTTATGAGAACACTTCAGTGCGAGTCTCTCGGCAGATTCCACCGAGCTGGAGATTCAGAGGTAAAATTTATAATCTGTTTCTATTAATCAATTTCCAATACGAGGATTCTATTACATTTACTATAAGTTGTTTCTATGAGAATTTTTATATGTTTTGTATTACAGATATACACGGGGCTACGTGATGGACCTTTTTGGTTCTGTCATGTTTCCTGATTCCAGCGGTGACCAGATGCCGATGATGTACCTCCAGCTGCTGACAGACCTTGAGCAACCGTCACTGTACAATTGGGGTGGCGCTGTCCTAGCCCATCTGTACTCCCACCTGTGCCGTAGTAGTGAGGTAAGTCTCCAACTCTTTTCTTAGTAAATTATTTAATCAATCAATCCATCAAAATACACTGACGTCTAATGTTCTTGAAAATGCAGAAGAATGCGAAGCAGATGTACGGGCCGGTACTCCTGCTTCAGCACTGGTTGTGGTCACGCTACCGGGGCCGGCCTATCCCCAATGAGGCGCCGGATTGGGGAGCGCCAGATACTTGGAGATGCCCGGCATACGAGAAGAAGTGGCACGGTTTCCACCACTACTTAGATCGGACCCACGGTGCTACCGTTGGGATCAGGCCAGTCTGGTCAGAGCTTCAGAGTTTGCCTGCCGATCTTATTAAGTGGACGTCGTACGAGCAGTTGTACACGGAGGACCTCTTGCCGGGCTAGTGTATTGGGGAGCATGAGCGGGATATGTGGTTCTACCATGGTCCACTCATACATTTCTGGGTAGTGGAGCACCACTACCCAGATCAGGTGCTCCGCCAGTTTGGACTACGGTCGTTCATTCCCGCAGACCCATCTTTGCCGAGGTCCAGGCACACAGACCTGCACAAGTAAGTCGTAGTCTATTATCAAATACCTCATATTATTTGATAGCTTTGTATTGCAACTAACGTCTTCCTTACGGGATGAACCACCGAGGACGAACGGACCGGGACTGGAGTACCCATTTTTCAGCCTACTACGGTACATCGCAGGATCCTCAGTATCTGGACTTCTATCATGAGCCAGATGCGATCGTTTAGACCCAATGGGATCCCCAGTTGAGGTACGATGTTTGGTACATGCAGGTCTGCATGGCGAGTGTTTATCTGCAGGGCGATTACGGTGCACATCTCCACGACAGGATCAAAACTGATGATGGTTACATCCCAACGGCCGTTCATTCGCTCGCCAGGTAATGCACCTAAAACTACATAATTTTTCTCTAACTTAGTAGTTCATCAAGGTTTGATCTGACATGCCAATTTTTTTCGGCTTCTGGCCTTGATCAAGGAGTACGGACATGGGATCGCCATGCTGGGAAAGAAGAACTGGAGACAGCTTGGGTACCGCGTCCTCAAGAAGAATGCAAATGTGACTGAGGATGCCGGACACGGTGGAAAGATCATCAGTATGCTGAGAGACGCCGGAGAGAACATTAACTGGCGTGAGATAGATCCGACTGAGCCCGACGAGAGCCCGGTTAGGATGTCTCATATGCCACCTTCTCCCGATACGCATTCAGAGTGGGACTACCATCGTTGGGTATTGTCCAGCGTTTGGTGGACAGCATGGTATGATGAGCATGGACGTCCGGTGCAGACTCAGGAATTTCATACTTCAGTATCTGTTAGTTTTTAATAAATTTCTTCATTCAGATCAAATTTACTAAATTATGTGTATGATTGCAGGGTCCGGCAGAGATGCCGCCACAGCCACCACATGCGGAGACCAATACTTCTGATTTCGAGTCCCTCTCATACAGTCTCCAGGACTCCGGGGTATTCGATGATGATTTCATGTCGGCACCACCAGTACCCCGATATGGCACAGAGATGCCGTATGATGGAGAGGCTAGTGGTAGCGGGTCTCATACTCAGCCTGCCTTTGGGACTGAGTTCGCCGCATCTATCTTCAGTACACCTCCACCAGTACAGCCAGTCTCCACGGGCGATGCCAGATGGGATAGCGCCGAGCAGATACTCAGGTCCGCCGATGCTAGCGTGGTGACCGAGAGAGACAGAGCCTGGTCGTGCGAGCGCCGGGAGAATGCCGGAGTACCACCTCATCGATATACCCCATCTCAGTTTTAGTTGTATTTTTTCAAGTTTTGTACTATTTATATTTGGTATATTTGGATTATCTATATTTCGGTTCTTTTGTATGTGTGCTTTTATGGTACTATTTTTATATTTTACAGATAAATTAAATTATCATGATAAGGCTAAACAGAAAATATTACAAAATAGTAGTACAACATAAAAAATAAACAGAAAAATATTTAAAACAATTGAATAAGTGCGTTAAACAGCAAAAATAAGCTTTAAAGATTAACTTGAAATTTTTATTAATATCCAAAGTTTAATAGAAAATAATTTGTGTAAAAAAAAAAAAGGGGGTAAGCCGGCCACAAAATGGCCGGCTTAGGGGGGGAGTAAGCCGGCCATTTTGTGGCCGGCTTGGGCATTTTTCGCAATTAGCTCAGAATCTGGGCATAAATAATAATTTGTATTAAACTTTGGATATTAATAAAAATGTCGGCACTCAACATATTTTCCATATTTAAATGTCCTTGGAGATCAAATTTTATATTTTTTGAAAATTTTTTACTATGTTTTTGGAATTTTCCAAAACCACTATTTTTCATAATTTTTATAGCATATTGAAACATTGTTTTGAAATTTTTTAAAAAGATAGTAAAAAAATTTCTAAAAATGTAAAATTTGATCTTAAAGTACATTTTAATATGGAGAACATGTTGAGCGCTTTAGATCAATTATTTTGACTTTGAAATTACAAAAATGACTTATAAGCATATGTCCTCATATGCTTATACAAGTAAAATAGCCAACCTCAAACTATATTATATCGTGCATCATATATATATATAGAGTTGGGCTACGGTGCTTCGCGAAGTAAAAGCGAGTGTTTTACTTCACACTCATATTTTGCAATTTCAAAGTTTAAAATGTCGATCCGAACCGTTCAAATTGATCTCCATATTAAATTGTGCTTGGAGACCAAATTTTACATTTTTTGGAAATTTTTTACTATATCTTTAGAATTTTTGAAAATTGTTGTTGTTGATGGTCCAGGATTTTTTTTGAAAAAGAGCGATTTTCAAAATTTCTAAACATATAGTAAACAATTTCCAAAAAATGTAAAATTTGGTCTCCAAGCACAATATAATATGGAGATCAACTTGAATGGTTCGGATCGACGTTTTGAAATTTCAAATTGAAGATATAGACGTGAAGTAAAACACTCGTTTTACTTCGCGAAGTACCGTAGCCCAACTCATATATATATATATATATATATATATATATATATATATATAGACTGTGCAACTAATTGGTTTTCTGAGTTTCAAAGTTCAAATAGTCGATCTAAACCGTTAGATGTGATCTCTATATTAGAATGTGCTTGGAGACCAAATTTTACATTTTTTTAGAATTTTTTCACTATTTATTAAGTCAGTTTTAAAATCGCTGATTTTAATAAACAGTGAAAAATTTCTGGATCATTGAAAACAACAATTTTAAATGACTTAATAAATAGTAAAAAAATTCCAAAAAATGTTAAATTTGATCTCCAAGCACATTTTATTATAGATTGAATATTGAATGGTTTTGATCGACTGTTTGGACTTCGAAAATATAAAAACCGAAGCGTTTGTTCCACGGCCTAGGAACAAACGTTTTGATATTAGCCAACCTATATATAGGTTGGCTAAGATCAAAGTAGTATGACCAAGACTTTGGTGCTACAAATTATTTTTTGCGATTTTAAAATTTAAATAGTTGATCTGAAGTGCTCAACGTGTTCTTCATATTAAAATGTACTTGAAAACCAAATTTTACATTTTTTTGAATTTTTTCTCTATTTTTTATGGATTTTTGAAAATAACTGTTTTTCATAATAAAAAATAAATAAATTGAAAAACAGTGATTTTCAAAATTCCATAAGAAATAGTAAAAAAATGTAAAATTTGATCTCCGAGTACATTTTAATATGGAGACATGTTGAGCACTTCAAATTGACTATTTGAACTTTGAAAATCGCTAAAATGAATTGGTAGCACCAAATTTTTTGTCATACCACTTTGATCTTAGCCAATATCTATATATATAGAGGTTGGCTAATATCAAAAGGTAACCGTGGTGCAACCAATTGGTTTTTCGATTTTCAAAGTCCAAACGGTCGATCCAAACTGTTAGATGTGATATCTATATTAAAATATGCCTGAAGACCATAAAATCACTGATTTTAATAAACAGTGAAAAATTTCTGGATGATTGAAAACATCGATTTTAAAACTGACTTGGTAAAACGTAAAAAAATTCAAAAAATGTAAAATTTGGTCTCCAAGCACATTTTAATATAGATTGAATGTTGAACGGTTTGGATCGACTGTTTGAACTTTAAAAATATAAAAACTGAAGCGTTTGTTCCACGGCCTAAGAACAAACGTTTTGATATTAGCCAACCTATATATAAAAATTATTAATTATCATATAAAATTACAGGTACAAAATAGTGTATCTGTATTCTTATCCGTTATTGTTAACGATTTTTTTTATTTTTACTCGTATTTAATAAGTTAAAAAAAAAGTTATCCTTAGCCGTCTTATGAAATACATACGGATCATATAAACATACAAAAAATGTTATTGACACCTCTAATTACCGATGGATAAGATCCCGTATGATCTGCAATCTGCGACCATTACCGACATTTAATTCCGAAATTTTTATTGTTGCCATCCCTCAAAAATCAAATTAAATGAATACCACTGTTGGGGTCTTATTTTCAATCCTACCACCCTCGCTAACCCAGTTCGCGCACCAAAATGGCAAGTGCGCGGACTGGGTCCGCGCACTTGTCAATTTGGTGCGCGAACTGAGTTAATCCGGCTCAGCAGTCCGCGCACCACCTGGTGCACCAACCCAGTCCGCGCACCTGCCAATTTGGTGCGCGAACTGAGTTAGCGAGGATGGTAGTATTAAAAATAAGGCCCCAGCGGTGATATTCATTTAATTTGATTTTTGGAGTGGCAACAATAAAAATTTCGGCATTTAATTTGGTTCGATTTTTTGTTTTTGACTTGGGCTATTTTTAGCTGTTCAAGAACTATTGATGAACGTGTCGTCCTTTGCTGGCCTGGTCTAGTGGTCTTTAATTAAGAAATTAAAACCATTTTTAAATTATCAGAAACCCTGTACTTGATTTCTTTCTTCTAGAAGCTTTCAGATTTTTCTATGCTTTAATTAAATTGCTATTAATTTCGTTACTTCTGAATCAGTCACTTGTGAATTTTATTTTATTTGTGACTTCCTTTTTAAATTCGTGAACTTTTCATTTTCCTTATTTTATTACTTTAGGAATGAATGATTCCTTAAAATATTTTACATTGCACATTACATTGCAGATCTTGCAAAATATTTTATATCTCCATTTTCTTATATTATGCACGTAGATGTTCTGATATATCAACAATTATAATTAAAAGATAAAAATTTCGAATTTAATATCAGCTATCTAATCAAATAATCTGTCTTTTTTTCATCAAATACATCTTTTTTACGTGTAGAAGTTTAAATTTAGTTAGAAACATACTCGCTATACATACTGCCACACAATATGTTACAATTAAAATTGAATAGGGAACAAAATTGGAGAAAAATCAATTTCTTCGTTTCCTTATTTCTCCTCTCCAGCTATCTCCCATTCCTTATTTTCTTATTTAGAATCATGAATAATCAATTTATTTTAAGAATATCAAATGCTGACATCTTTTAAGAATATCTTATTCAACATTTGATATCTTATCAAATTATTTGATATTCTCATATTTAATACACTACTCAATTTAAGCTATAGTGAATCTTTTTACAATTTTACTTCTTCAATTTTGATAAGATAAAATATTCTTTTTTATTAGTATGTTCAGGTTCGTTCTTAGTTTCAGTTGTTAATTATCTGAAGAACATATGTTGAGGAGGGATTTTAGTAACATTAACTATTATTAGTGCCACAAAATGAAGCAACTAATTTTATTAATACGAATTCATTTTCACTAAATATTTATTGTCCTTTTGGCTTTTGCCTATGAGATGTCTATATTCTACAAGCCATTTGTCTTTTTTTTTTATCAAGTTTCTTTACTTGTATACATCAAAGTTTGATCTTCTTCATTTTATTTAAAAATGGGGGCAACAATTTTTTTTTTTACTTTTTGAGTTTATTTTATAATAGATCAAACGTAAAAATAAATACACCAAAATTAATCAATCATAGTTTAAATAGAGTTGTTCATTTTTGTATCAATTTTTTTTTTACTTTTCGAGTTTATTTTATAATAGATCAAACGTAAAAATAAATACACCAAAATTAATCAATCATAGTTTAATTAGAGTTGTTCATTTTTTTATCACTTGATACGGTATAATACGAGATCCAAAATCATAAAATCTTATGAGGATGTATCTCTCAATAAAATAAAAAATTAATTATTTGGATTCAAATTTTGAATTTTAATCTTTGAAATATAAATAAAAAAGTGACTTTTTCCATTTTATGATTTGTGGTTTTGGTACCTTTCTAACAAATCAATGGATCTAATTTTTATGAATAGACATGTATAAATTCATCTTAGAACTTCACATATTTGTGTTGAATATACCCATTTTCTGTTAGAAAAATTGGGTGAATACATGTGAATATACCCATGTAGGCTGTGTACTTTAATTTAAGTTCAGTTAGGGCCTGTTCGGCACACAAAGTGGAATGGGCATGGACACAGGAATTGAACTAAATTTTACTGTGCGCGTGGGAAAAAAAAAATTCAATCAAACTGAATTTTTTTTCCCACGGGCACAGTAATGTGTCCGAACAGGCCCTATTGATCTGGTCCATTTCACCTTTTAGTTTGTTAAAATGATGAATTTCAATATTTCAATATAGATTATTATAGAAGTTTAAACTTACTTGTTTGGTTTCAAGCGGAAAAATCCATCTAAGGGGGAACTTTGATGCATGCTATTTGGTCTTTTCTCTTTGGTTATTTTCTAATTTGTCTTTTATTCCATAACTGTGGCAAAAAAAATGACATGAATGTTAAGAATTAAAGTGTAATTAGTGAATCAAATTTCTTAATAAGAATGAGATTATGTTTTTACGTAGTAGGTTTTCTATGAAAATAACACCCGGAACTATGAATGTTTGGGCATTATTTTGGTTATTTCATTATGGTATTTTTCTTTTTAATGTTCTGGTATGCTTGATTATTTGGACTACATAATTGTTGTTCACATGTGCGATATGATATGTGCAATCACATTTCCTTGTTTCTTTCTGGGCCTATTGGTTTTGGTAGATTTCTTTTTTTATATTGTTACTAATACAATTTTTTTTTATGAAATAGACAATGTTTCTCTCATTCATATACTGTTGTATAGGTACTCATGATTTTAAATTAATGAAGGAAAATATATATAGTTTGATTGATCGGTATCTAATTAATATCTTTTTGTGTTGATATGATACGGAAGAAATCATTATATGTACATATTACGTATGCTTTCTAATCATAAGTGACACAAATATCATTTTAATTCAAACGAAATAATTTATCTTGTACTATGTAGAGTATTCAATAAAAAAAAACACTTACACTCTCGTAGGACCCTAAATAATTTATCTATGTACAATTTTTTTTCATTGTGATTCCGATCAACAGAGTTCAATTGGAACTCATCTCTATGAATTCTTTTGAATTGAAATCACATGAAGTCCGTTGAGTGGTATGTTCCGATCAACCTCAAATAATTGTCAACTTTCAGTAGAAAATTTCCGTTTAGTTTCTCCAAATAACACTTGCACTGTTATACTAGTCTTTCTCTTCTATTTTTTGTATACTGGTACAATGCAGTACAGTATTGCAAAGTGAGATTATTCCAACAGTTTGATTCGAAATGTTGAATAATTATTCTTCCATTGATTTTTTTTTTTTGGGTAAAAGTGTGTCATTTTGTAGAAGAATTTTTTTGTTCTATTATAATATATTTCTGTTGCAATACACAGGTACGATACTAATATAGAAATATATACAAATAACATAGAATAATAGATAGATTGTATGAAAATTTTTGAATTCATAGGAATCAAAATTTCGATTTATTTAGGCAAGTATAAATGAGCCTATTTTTTTTTTGTTCCTTCTACATAAAATCGCCTAAAAGAACTGAAAAAGTTCCTTCTATTCTATGAGATAAAAATATCAAGACAATCCATCAATTATCCTATATTCTTTTTTTTTCAAATAATTTCTATAAACAAAAAGTTCTGCACATCTTGCTTTCTGTTAAGAAATCAATCCCAGGGACAGTTTGAAATCTTTACAAAGCTATTCTCCTGCAGTACCTTGTGATTATCACAAAAGAGTTAAAAGGAAAAAAATAAAATCAGCAATCTATCTTTACACCAAGCTACAATACAATTATATACCCCCGCTCCACACTTAACCCTATCTTTTTATTACACGTGTATATATATTACAAACCCTATACATCTTATTTTATCATTCTAAATTGGCAAGTTTAGCCATATATGATTCAATCACCATAAATGTCAATTATGTCATGCCACAAAATCATGCAATAAATGTGAAGAGGCAAACCTCTGTCGATCCTCCATACTCATATATTCGAAATCTCCTGCATCAGCACCTATAGGTATAGAATTGTGGGTCCCACCACCATACATTTCTTCCCCTTGACCTTGAACAACATGTTGTAACCCTAGTGTAAGTGAAACACCTCTGTTGCTGGTACCACTATCGTACCGCCCCATTTCAGCCATGTGGTACGCCATTAACCTCGGGTCTTGCAAAACATGACTGTTGTTGTTTGCGGGGTTTTCCTGCATATGACTTCTTTGGAAGTTGGCATGGGGCCCACAGTTATCAATGGGTTGGGAGAAGGATATGAACTGACTCATTTGACCCGTTTGACTTGCTTGTTCATGATGGTAGTGGTTGTGGTTCCGATCAATTGACGGGCTGTTTAGGTTTTCATTATCTTCCGGGGACGATTTTGGCTCTTCTTTTCCTTTGGCTGGTAGGGGTTCTGATGAGGAGTTCGAGTCTATCTCAGCATCGGCACCAAACTCTTCCTTGTACATATCTTCTATCATTGGCTTCCATAGACGAACCCTCGCGTTGATAAACCAATTTGAAACCTAGGCCAAAAATAATCAGAAGTTTCATTAGTGTAAACTTGGTCACTCTATCAAAGCCAATCAGCCGACGATGACAGAACCAATTTCAATTTCATTTTATTCTTTAATAGCATTTCTATCATACTTGAGCAAGTGTAATTTAGGAACAAAAGTACAAAACATTGTGTGGGAATTAAAAATCTCAAGATCGAAAAGGAAATATAAACACAGCAATAAAGCTTACCTGACTCCGGGTTAATCCGGTTTGTCTCGCTAGCAATAACTTCTCTGAGTCCTTCGGGTACCTGTTGAAATGTACCATTACCAAAAACCATAAATATCAATCGCTCTTTGAAGTAAATGTGAATGAACTAAAATAAAAAAAGGTACTTACGGGTGAAGAAAATGCTCGAAAAGCCATGCACGCAGAATTGTGACTGATGACTCAGGCAGACCCCTCTGGGGCCGCCATGTTTGCTGTTGCATCATGCCAAACTGTTGCATGGTTCTTTGCTGTCTTATCTGCTGATCTATACCGGAGCCTTGATATGCCGCCGGCCTTACTGGAGGTATCAGATTCACCTAGGATTTTACGGGTAGACTGTATTTGGCTAGTTATTGCATCTCTTAAGGAGCGAAAGTGTCGGGAAATTGTTTGGAGTGCGAGTGCAGTATATGGTTTTGATGAACCAGGTCCAGCCACAGTGTCGAATGAGGAGACGACAATTTGCATCTGATGGTAGTATCTCTTGTACCTCCTATCTACCTATGTACCAGAATTGGTACATGATAAAGTGAAATTAGTTAGGCGATGAAAGGTAATATGCCTTATGGGATGAGATTTGGATTGTTTTCATGCATTGCCACTTGGCTTATAAGGTACCATAACAGCATGAAAACAAATTAGACATAAATTTATTACAGCTCAATAAAAAGCCAAATAAATAAATAAACAAACCTAAAACCAAATGAGTACAAAAAGCAGGCAATGACGGCATTTGATAGCCCAAATTCTCTATATCAATAAAATTAAATAAAATGAAACACTTGGCATTTTAAATTTAAAATATAAATACAAACCTCTTCTAGCATAGCCAATAGCTTTGTAACTTTATTCTGGAGATCCTGCCTTTCTGACGGTGACAGCTCAGCAGCTGAGTTAGCTGCTAATTCCTGATTATTGTTCTCAACCTTTGCACCTTGATCTGCGATCTCATTACCACCCAAGCCGCTTGCAGTTGCCTGATTTTGATTCTTCTCCCCTCTCTGTTTCAAGGCCTCTTTCACATTGACCACTTCATCTAATAATACTTGAGCCGCCTTCAGGTATTTCGAATTTGAAATTGAATTTGATAAATTCAAATTTGAATTTACATTTTGTGGAATTCCCGTGTGAACAGCCGGGTCAGGATAAGTATTTTGCTTGTTAAAGAAGTCTTGAGTAGAACTTGATGGTTGGTACTGATAAACTGGTACAGGTACTTGTGTGCCAAGACTCAGCGACAACCCTTGCCTCGGTGCAACTGAGCCATTTAGTAGCATCATGTGAGTACCTATTCCCATGTCAGGCTCAGTATTGCTAATGGCATTAGGCACTCCAGCAAATTGACTTTGTGAAACCATGGAAGCAGGAAATTGAAGTAAATTTCCTGAAATTTCGGTTGTATCGTATAGCATGTTTGCTGGTACAGTCGTGTCCTGGTACGAAGAGCGTACTGAGTCTCTTTGGTTGGTAGAACTCAAGTAGAAGGTCGCCATGCTTTCCTCTTTCAGTAGTGTCTTGATAGAACATTAACATGAAGTGCACATGAAGGGTACTTGGGTAAAATGCTGAGTTTGCTGCAAGAATAAGGATAATTATAAGACTCGGAGAATTTGTAACAAAGGAATATAAATGAGGGAAGTGCAAACTTTATTATCTCATCTTTTATATTTCTTATTTGGGTAATTGGTTAGCCACTTCTATAAAGAACCTTGCACACAATTTTGAATTTAGAAAGACAAGTAGCAAAGCTTGGTTGTCAGGTAGTTCAAAATTTGCAAAGAAACAGAGATATGGAATAATTTTCCGTTAGTCTTCTTGCTAAAATATTACCTTTGGTTATATATGTAGGATAGAATAAACCAAATTCCAAACTAAGAAAAAACCAGAAGCATGCTGTAAGGATAGTAACTTGGGAAAACAAACTTCTAGTTTAGCATACTTCATGCAAAAGCATCTTAAAAAAGAAAAAAATGAAAAAAAAAAATGGTTTAGCAGTATTGCCTAGATACAAAAATACCATAGAAGGTAGTCAAGAAAACACAAAGCTCTCAGAAGTCAGAATTGAATTTTGAAACATCAAATTCACTAAAGCAACGAAAAAGGAGAATATAAGAACCAGTTTTGCAGCAAGTTTCATTTCAAAATTCCAAATTTAATTATAAATTTGAGCTCATGCTTAAGGTATGTTATGTATTCTGCACTTTCAAAATTTTATCTAAAATAGAAACCAAAATAAATTGATGCAATTTGAAGGTAGAAACAGAAGAAGCAACATTTGAATAAACTTGAAAAAAAAGCCATGCCTACTACACCTTACAGGAAAATTAAGCTCAAAATTTGAAATTGGTACCTTGGAAAATGGAGAGAGGGCAGTTTGTTAGGGGAGCAAGAACCAATAACTCAGAGATGATTCTGCCTTTTTGAAATTAAAAACTCTCTCAATTGGAAACAAAATACAACATCAGATCCCTAGGATCAAATAATGAATTGATTTATACAAAATTAGCAAGTAGCTTTCTTTGGGCCTCCACTTCAAAATAAAATAATTTTGTCCACCAATTGGAGCTAAACTACCAAAGCTGTAGTTTAAGAAACTGACTTTTTAATATTTCCCTCTCTCTCTCCTCGCTTTCTCTCAGTCTCTTTCTCTCTACATTATCATCAGAGGAGGTTTTAGAAAATGGAAACCCAGCATTGTATTATGCACGTGAGAAGTTCCGATAATGCCCCTCCCAATAAAGGCATGCCTATTTACAAAGGCACCCTTTTTCACTTATGCCTATTTAGAAAAACACCCTTTTTCACTTTTTTTTTTTTTTTGCGTAACTAGGGTCGCTATTTTCACTTTGAGCCCCAATTTTTGTTTAGTGATTTTTTAGTGTATATCAAAAAATTGAATTAAATGGTGTAAAGTTGAGTAATTGATGGTGCAACTAATTTAACAACTTCTTCACAGTTTTTTTTAGTAAATTAAACTTCATTATTTAACGTACTTGGTAATGAAAGCAAAAAAAAAAAAAAAAGGAGGAGGAGGAGGATCTTATAACACAGAAAAATGTTTATTGATCCAAGGGCGGATCCACTGGTATTGAATGGGGGTCAATTGATCTCCATTTTTTTCTTCAAAATTTATGTATTTATACAAAATTTTCCATATAGTTTAGAGTAAAATATTATGGATATTATGAAATCGACTTCATTCGCAGCATGAAAAATTTATATAATTGAAAGTTTGACTCTGCCATAGTTTGAAAGTTTGCTCCGCCCCTGAAAGTTTGGCTTAGAAGGGACTCTGGTTTGGAGGCAGTATATTTATCTACCGAGATCAATATGCACACAACGATATAATAACTTTTATTTATTTTTTTGAAAAAAAAATATTGAGATCAAAAGTACAAAATTTCTAACAATATGGAGATATTTTGTCAAAAAAATGAGATCAATTAATCCGCATTTATTAAATGTGTACTCAACCATGCTGCCATGCATAAAGGAACCTAAAGATTTCTATATCAGTAACATTTTATTACCTTATTTTGATAGGGTTAGAGTTGGCTAATTTATCTTTCTTTCTTAGCTTTATAAATTAATGTATAAATATTAATTAATGAAATTATAATTAAAAATCATCATCTGACCTTAATAAAACATACTGCATTAACAAGATGAGTTCAAACAAAAATGTTCAACGGTCATTTTTAATTAGGATTTTGCCAATAGATCTATCATGCTATATATTAATTATGTTTGACACTCAACCGTTTGATAACAAGTAAAACAACATTCTTAATTGCTATAACAATTTAACATGTATGAACCTTTTTTTTGTGATTTTCTAAGGGTGCATGCGTCAATATTTTTTTTTTCAAAGACGACTGTGCAAAAAATAAAGTCTTGTTTCCTAAGTTTTATTCTCAACTTAACAGCATGTTAATGCATAATTATTCTTCTGCCACCAAACTTCATAGTTATTCGTGATAATTCAATAAAAACATTTTTTTGTCCCAAATATTTACAAGAATAATACTAATATTTCAAAAAAAAAATGACAATATTATACCTAAGATGTACGAGTCAAAAGACAGATTGAATGTATGCATAGAAGTCGACTTGGATGTATTATCTATGTATATATATATACATAAACCGTCCATTTCTAAAAGTTAGTCATAATCTTGTTGAACATTTAATTGGGATAGAGATCTATTTTTTTTAAACTCCGGAATAGGCAACAAACTCCGGAATAGCTTATTCTTATTCTTGCGGAGTTGTTGACTTGGTTGTGTAATTTTATAGTTAAGAGGTTATATTCCCATAACAACCAGTTGGTAGACCTAAAACCTTGCTTGAAACATCCATTTTGGCCTTTATCACTCTCTCTCTCTCTCTCTCTAACCTATCTTTTCTTTTATTTTCTTTTGTAGACCCTAAATATTTAACAGTAGGTCCTAGCATCTCTTTTTTATACTGCCTTTATCCTGTGCTCCCAAGCATGGAACAGGGGATGAAACGAAATCCAAATCACTTAAGATATAGTTTGCTTAAACTAATCATCCTTTATTTATAAATTAAAGACCACATGCCCTTAATCAATTGTGCCTGATTACATTGGTGGTTACATTGCCTTAAACCTCATCTAATTAATTGCTGTCAATACTAGGGTTGGCAAAAATAAACTCCTAGTTAGTGGCTTGCTCGAGATTGGTTATTCAGAAAATAATCGTAATTAACTCATTCGATTCTAACTCGATCGGTTCATCATTAGCGAGTTCAAGCTTGACGCAACTCGACTTGGCTCGTAATATTTCTTGTGTCGCAATTTTGAATTTTGTAAGAGCGTCATTTAATGTAGAGACATTAACATTAGAGTGAGGCTATGGTGCTATGCATAGCACGGATGGGGTCCGTGCTACGGCCAAAAATTTAACTTTTTAAAATCCTAATGGTCGATCCAACCGTTCAATGTGATAATCATATGAATATGTACTTGCAAACTAAATTTTATATTTTTTCGAATTTTTTTACTATTTTTTTAGATAGGTAGAATTTTGATGGTCCAGAATTTTCAGAAAACACTGATTTTTCTACCTATCTAAAAAAATAGTAAAAAAATTCGAAAAAATATAAAATTTAGTTTGCAAGTACATATTCATATGGTTATCACCAATGGTTTAAATAGCGATTATAGCGGTATAGCGGGACGGTTAAAAAAAATAAACCATTGCACTAAGTAGCTAGCTATAGCTAGCTATAGCGCCGATAGCTAGCTATATATCGCCCATAGCGCCATAGCTTTTAGGGTCCAAAACAGCTATAGCGCAGCTATAGCGTAGCTATAGCTAGCTATTTAGAAGCATGGTTATCACATTGAACGGTTGGATCGACCATTAGGATTTTAAAAAGTTAAATTTTTGGCCGTAGCACGGACCCCATCCGTGCTATGCATAGCACCATAGGCTCACTCTTAACATTAATATCAAATAGTTGATGTAGTTATGAGCTTTCATAACTTTCTATAAAGCATGCACCTTCTTTTAGGGCTCCTAGATGAGCAATTAATTAGATATTTAGATGTACTACTTTCTTCTATATATATAAATAAACAACAAAACATGTGGGATGTGGCATTCAAACATTCTCTCTGCATCTTGTTTAGATTTTTCCCTGCTTAATACTTGATAGGCATATCTGCAATTCTGTCAAATTTTTTGTTTTTTTTTTAAATAAGATAGGGGTCAAGCCCCTAATCTTATAATTTATTGATAAATTAAAAATAAGATACAATCAAAAGAGTAAAAAAAACAAGAAATTGTTCCATGAGTATTGAGCAAAAAGATAAAATAAAAATTACATCTCTTGTACTACTTGACCAACTAACTGAAAAATAGAACAAAAATTGTCTCTAAAGATTCGATTGCATCGCTCTCTCCATAATATGAAGATGACAATCATGTCAAATATTTTTGTTGTTTAGAAGTCCGCTGTTTATTGCCATTTTAATTTAATCCGGACTATATGCATGGTTTCATAATAACAAGGGCGATTGCCAGTCTCATCTGAACATCATATATTAATTAGAGTCATATTAATTTAGTACAGTTTAGTTGTTGTATTTTTAATTTTTCTGCAATATGACTTATTGCATTATGATTATTTTTATTTTTGCATATTTTGTGACGGTATTAATAATTGCTAATTTGTCAACAAACATGCAGTTGACAAGTGTAATGAATCATGATCTCAAGCATGTACTTTTTATTAAGAAAAATTAGGCATATTCAATGAAAATAATCAAGTTGCAATGCTCATAAAATTAATATTACCTTCAAAAGTACTTAATATTGTTCGGTCAAGCTGATATTTTTTTTGTTTCCGAAAAATTAGTAATTAATATAAACTAGCTTGCAGCACCAACAAAGAAATAAAATTATTTTATTTGTTTTAGTTTATTAAATAAGCTAAAGCTGATTGGTTGAGCTTAGTTTATTATGTGATCTGTTGCCGCTCTTTCTTGTATTAATATTTTTTCATTATAATTTAACTAATGATTTAACAAAAGCACACAAAAAATCACAGTTTGTGTTATTATAACACTATCAGTTCAGTAGAAACGTGTTCAGAATTTCTGGCCTGTCGTGCTAAATTAAAAATTAAAAAATGTTGCTATTTATTCTATGTTTTATTTAAAAAAATAAAGGAGTAGAAATTTCGTAATATTCATTAAAAGATATATATATATAATAATAATAATAAATTAGAGATATCAGAATCTTAATTAATTTTGGTGGTATATTGTCAGATAAATTGCTATTTGATATTTATACGAGGATTTGTTACAAGTTATAATATTTTTTAGTGATGGAAAAGTCTTATAAATTACGTATTATATTATGTTTATTAAACTTGAATTTTAAACATCTTAGAAAGTTAATATAGATGCTTACTGCTTGAATTATTAATTAGATTCCTTAGGATTTAGAAGTTAGCAAAAAAGTTGTATTATCTTATTGATAGAATATAAATTGATTCGACATTCACAATAATTTGAGACATACAATCTAAAGAAACTTTTACATGAAAACCAGTAGATAAGCTGAAATTTTTATTAATACCCTCATAAAAAAAAATAGCAAATTTGTCCTCGGTATGAATTTTTTTTCAAAAACACCCTGACAGCCCCATGTTTGGGCGGTCCAATCTCAGTACCAAACTGCCCCACTGTGAGGCGGTTTGGTGTTTTTTTTTTTTAAATATCGCAACCAAACCACCCCACCCCACCATGTAGATTTTATGTTATAGACTTACCATTTAGATTATTTACTTTTGTTATTTATCTAGTTGAAAAAAAATCAATTTATAACATTAAACAAAATTCTAACAAATAAAACTGCAATAAATATATAACATATTATAAAACAATACAACAAATAAAATTATAATCATCAATTATAAAAATATAACTATAAATTATTATAAAAATTATAACAAATAAAAGCATAATCGTCAATTATAACAAATTATAACCATAAATCATTATAAATGGAACTGTAAATTACAAAATTAAAAAATGGCACAGCATTTAAAAAAAGAAACACCAAACCGCCCCACAGTGGGGCGGTCTGGTATGAAGACGTGACCGCCCAAACATGAGGCGGTCAGGGTGTTTTTGAAAAAAAATTCACACTGAGGGAAAATTTGTCATTTTTTCTTTTTTTTGAGGGTATTAATAAAAATTTCGGGTAGATCAGCTTCGTGTATTGAAGTTATTAATTTAATTTTTGATATGGTCTTCTTGGCCAATTCAACTAATAAGGTCCATTTTCTTAATCAAGGACATCATTATTAAAAACTAATAATAATAATAATAATGTTCAATGTCTAGTAGATTATTTTTATTTTTATAATACTTTACTTGTACAGTTGTAAAATTTAAAAAGTTAAACCGCATATATGAAACCGTACATAAATTCACATATGTGGTATACTATGCCTTTCTGCACGCATATTCAAAACTACATTTAATTTAAACCATTGATAATATATGAAAAACTTTCATGTTAACAAAATTTTAAATGTAATCTTATTTGGGGAGTGTGAAATCAGGTTTAAAGTTTTGACTTATTTCATTGCAGGGTCTAGTTTCTAATTAAAGGGAGACCAAAAAGTTTTTACATACAATTAGGTCAAATTAGGATTTGAAGGGCATCCAAGCCGTATGATATGTTTTAAGATTTGTGAACACTCCGTTTAAAATTTGTGTGTACTAATTTTAAAGTGCATCGGACGGCTCTGATATACATCAGATTGAAACTGCACTAGGAGAGATATAGGAATTTGATCAACTTAACTGAAAAATCAATCAAATTGATTTCAAATAACGAATTTAAACCGTTTAAACCGATGAATTTATACTGTTGAAACCGACCTACTTCACGAGGTACATTTACATACAAAATTAATAAAATCTTAAATTAATTTAATATAAAATCAAATTATAAAGTAATTAGAAAAAAATTTACATTTTAAATTAATTTATAAACCTTATCTTTTTCTCGCTTTTGACCAAAACCCATGATGTATTTGAGACACCTAACTCCTTGCCTCCTCCCGGGACCTTAGACACATCACTTACGAAATAAATCAATTTTAATAATTTAAATTCATTATTTAAAATGAGAATCAACATTTGATCCTATGACAAAAACAATGTCTTACGTGTGGCAGGTTACAAGTTTGAAACCCGGATAGAAATCTCTAATGAATATTAAAAAAAAAATTGGATAGTTTGATCTCCAACTTTACTCAAAAGAAAAAAAATTCATCATTAATAATTAGTTCGAGAAGTTTTGAAATTAAACTCGTCAAAAAGCTTAGTGAGCTTAAAGAACATCATAGCTCTATATATTAAGAAAACAACGCATTTAATTATACTAAAATAGTCTGAAAATATTATATAGAAGATTTTCTTACAATTAAGTTTACTCTTTTATTCGTACTTTACATATCCCAACAAAACAAACCTTATGAAATTATTTTCCTATGTTACTATTTGCTGATGCCGCTTACGTCTGAATATGAATATGAATATGAATGCATGCATTTGGCTAAACAACACACATTTAAAACTCATGCATTCATATTTTTTATAAAAGAGGGATTAGATGTTAAAAAAATCTTCTTTCTTTAAAAAAGCATAAATCAAGATGGGCCCACAGGGATGGGAACAAAAAGTGGGGCCCAAATTGTACTCGTGACTTAGCATGTGACACGTAATGGGCCTAGATTGCCTTAATTGTGGTGGGTCCACTGGGCTGCTAAAGTCTCCATAAAAAGAGATTTTGTCCACTTCAGTACCTATTTTGCTATCTTCCTTTATTAAATGATTGATCCCTTTTCAATTTCCATTGGTGCTGAGAGCAATAAGCCAGGTACATATATCAAATGCCTGATTTTCTGTTGCATTCTCTCCGCAATCAGTCCTGCCACTGTGTTGTTCACTTAAATATATGATTAATGTTTTAATATATGATTTGTATTGTAAAACAACAAATAATTTCCAAAGTATATATACTCAAATTATAAACTTTTGACCTTACCAAATTGTTCATGAACCACAAATCTATGACTATGCTTCAAAGTTGTAAGCAAGAGATGAGGATAAAAATAGGAAATGTTTTTCTTCATCTCAATTGTTCAAATATTTTTTAATAATTCATATTTGAAGATGAAAACTACTGTTTTTCTTTTCAGAATCTGAACCGTTGAAGATACTTAAATGGTTGGATGAAGAAATACAAGTCTCTGCTTTTTATGAAAAAAGCACGGCAGATTCTCATCCAAGAGTTTATGTCATGAGAGCAAGTATAGAAAATCACAGAAACAATAAAAAAGGTTAGAATGTGGAATAATAATACATAGGTTGGGTTACATATAGGGGTGTCAATGGTACCCTTTTACCCGTTAACCTTACCTTCGCCGTATTCGATAAGACGGTATAGTAATATTTTTTTCTGTATGCTAATCAGGTATAGATATGGGTAAGAATTTTTTTTATTAACTAAATGGGTAAGGGTACGGGTAAAGGCTATCTCGTACCCATTATTCTATAGGGTAATTATATAAAATAAAATTATATTATAGTCTGAATAATAATTAGTGATGTTAAAATTTATTTGGATGATATTTCATATGATAATGTTTGAGCAATAATTAAAATAATTTTTTCTATAAGTAAAATGTTAATCATATTACTTTTATTTACATGTTTGTTATTTAGTTAAATAAATGAATTTGTCTGAAGAGATATTCGTGTTTTTAAATATTTTTGCTTTATAAAAAACAATTTAGTTGGAATTGATTGCATATTTATTTTTCTATTAGTAGTGTGATTGCATATGTGTGAACTGAATGAGTTTTGATGTTTTATTCGTAAAATATAATAAAATTAATTATTATATTAGTATTATTCGTTATTCACCCGTTACCGTTTCGTTATCCGATAATTGTAACGGGTAAGGATAAAGTAGAATAAGATCAATTATTAATGGGTAAGGGTAAGATATGAGTAAGATCAACTATCCTCTTACACACGGTTCTCATGAGTCATTAGCAGTATCTATCAAAAAAAACTAGAATAGGTGAGAAATGGGTGCCTGGTGGTCCATGCTTTGCACAAGGACGCACATGTTTTTGATTCATTTATTAAAAAAAATGATTATGTAGAGGATCAACGGCTAAAGCTTCCATGGATGTCTCCAAATTTGATTGCGTGCCAGGCTTACTTTTTGCACTTTATATGATTTAAGCTGAAGTAACGAGTGACTACTTTATAAAGTAACTAAAATTTGAGTTTGAAATTTAAACTTTCCATTAAGAATTAATTCAGACCAGTTTGAATTCTTTTAAGGACAAGCTCAAATTTGAATTACCTCTGAGGATGTAAACTTCTGAAATAATTGCAGTGGAATGAGCTCCGTCTATCTACGGAGAATGGTAACTAAAAGATGCTGAAGTGTACCGAAGTTCTTTAATAAAAAGTATTATTTTAAAATTGTTACAGTATTGAGAACTAAATTTTAGTTTAATGACACATGATAAAGACAAATCATTGTAGATATTAAATTGTTATGTTATTTCAATGAGCGCCAAAGAGGTTTCAATTTGATACGTCCTATCTCGAAGAGAGTATGCCATATGGAAATTGGATTGGGCTGAGTTCGTCTTACCAAAGAATGACAGGTCGAAGTATGGACCGAGTTGTGAACTCTGAGAGATTTGGAGATATTCGGACTTTAACCTATGCGATATCTCTCTTAGCAAAAAGTTCGATTCCTGTTTAATGGGACTTCTTGCCTTATATAGTCTGCCCATAACTGCTATCCCGGACGGTTATGGGGGACGTGGGCAGTTATGCAAACCGTATCGGTGGTTATCCCGCATGGAGACGATTCAAGTCATTTTCAGGTTGAGCCTTATGAGGCCGTTTATTGGGCCCTAATTAAATAAAGCTTGGACTTTTCGTATTGACTCCGAATTAACCTCTTAGGAGGTCTGATCCCGGATCTTTCATGGTCCATAAAAAATAAGTTAAGAAACGTGTGGAACATGACCCTATCCCAATTAATGTCTTCCTCATAGCACACCATGCAAATTGGGGAAGTGATGACACCACTTTTCAAGTCAACTATCTTTTCAGTTTATACACTATATAGGAGTAGATGCAGTTCTATAACCAACAATCAACAACTAACCAATCACAAGCAATTAACATAAATATCCCACAATGGTTTTTCTACATTCGCCTTCCAACTCTCCCCACACAGACACAGAGAAAGAAAGCAACAATAATTTGATATCTGTGGCCCCCACGAACCTCATATTGATTTATGTATCCTAAATATATACGGTGCTTTGAAAAGTAATACTTCTCAAGTTGTTTTACTTTCTGCTTGTATTTTTATTTTTTAAATTTAAATAATCGATTCAAATTTTTCAACATAATTTCTATATTATAATGTACTTGGCAATCAAATTTAATTACATTTTTGAAAAAAAAAATACTACTTCTTTAGAAAATTTGAAAATCATTGTTTTTCATTAAATAAAATAATAAATGAAAAACAATTATTTTCAAAAATTCTTAAAAAATAGTAAAAAAGTTTCAAAAAAAATGTAAAATTTGATCTCCAAGTACATTTTAATATGAAATTACGTTGAAAGGTAACTTTGAAATTTAAAATATGAGCAAAATGTAAAATAACATCTTTACTTACCAAAGCATCGTAGTTCAACTTATAACTATAGCGGAGGTAAACTTTTAAGTTATGGGGGTCAAAACTAAAAAATTTATGTATAAGAATCAATCATATAAATTTTGCATTAAAGTATGGAGATCAATTTTACATTACTCATCATATTTTACTCTAAACTATAAAGCAAAATCACATCTAAACACGAAATCTACATTCATGCCAACAACATGACTGCAATAGACATTTCATAAGAAGGTCTATTTTACATGAAACGAGAATACATGGAAAGACGAGGGGCGGACCCAGAGTATTCCCCTGGATTTTGAATTTTAGTGAAAATTTATCAGTTCCGATCGACTTTGTCTCCCCTGGAATTTTTTTTGCCCCCTCTGGACATTTAATTTGTAATTCGAGTTAAATTTAGGATTAAAATTGAAATAAATCTGTTGAATTTTTATTGGTAATTAGAATTATAAGTCAAAGCATTGGAAAGTATAAGTTAAAGCATTATTTTTTGTCGAGTATCCAATTGGTTAATGAATTTAAACATGATTAGGTATTTAAACCCGATTTAATATTTTTTTGTTCTCCGACGAAAATCCTGAATCCGCCGCTGGAAAAGACATGACCTATGCTTGCGTATAAGACATCATTTTTAATTTATTGTCACCCTAAGTTTCTTCATTCGAAGATAACCAGGAAGGCACACTATCAGATAGATAGGAGCAGATGGAAGTGGACATGATAACTGCTATATTGTGAGGCTATGATAGATTATTATTTCATTTTTAATAAATAAATAATAATATCTGATAGTTATTATTTCATTTTTTTTATTAATCCGTAGTAGTTATGAGGCTATGATAGATTATTATTATTTTTTATAATAATAATATATTGTGAGGCTATGATAGCAGATGGAAGTGGACATAACTGCCATACTATCAGATATTGGTCCGTACAATATACCCCGTGCATTAATAAATAATAATATTAAGCTATAATTGTTATACATAACATGACGCAATGATAACTATAACTACCATAGTAAAAGTTCCACCTCCAACCTTGCTATCCAATAATTATTTTAATATACTTTTGAGAGAGCTTTGTTATGAGATGTGAGATGTGAGTTGTGAATCAGTCGGCATTGGCTCCGTCCATTTCAAGGCTAAATGGAGAAAAACAATGGTCAATCTGCTCTTCGCAGTACACACTGGAGAAACAAAAACCGAAATACTAGAAAGATGTGATGAGATAGAACAAGGTAATTATGCATGTAATATGAACACGTTAAAGCTTGTGGTCTGAATATTAATGCTCAAAAGTTGAATATCATGTAATGTTAGTCAATATTTTTAAAGCCATCTCTTCAAATTCTATCTTTGCTATTCATTTGAAAATAATAAAAATATTATTTTTATTTTTAAAATTCTGGCATCATTTTGCTATCATATGTTATCTCCTATTAGTGAAAGCAACGGACCAACAAATACCATTCAGGCTGCGGATGATATGTAGAAATTCAATCTTGATAAACAAACTCGTATGAACTCCGAGCCGTCTGGACCACTTCAATTTATGGAAAATTATATAAAAAAATAAATAAAAATAAAGCAAGTATTAATTGCTTTCAAAACTTCAAAGAGAATTGATCCTGAATGTTTGACAAGCACACAAACTAAACAAAAAATGAGCAATTGCATTTTTTTTTCTGAAACTTGTTGCCATCTGATCCGTCTCTTTCTTAGTTCTCTAATTCTTCCAACCATTTCTCCATAGTCGTTTATCCTTTCGCAATCACAAACTTTTAGAAATGGACAGGAGAGAAATATTCATATAATAACAAAAGCTAAAGTATTCTCGTTTTTGAGTAAAATGTTCTTTGCTACTTGTTCTTGTGAAAGTTGATAAAAAAAACTAGATCATTACATTGCATCATAATGAATAAAAACAATCGATTTAAATGTATTCAAAGTTAAAAAAAATATGAATGAGGAAATGACGTACATTATCAACATCTAATATATCTAAACTCTTTTATTTCTTTTTTTAATTTTTATTTGTTTTATTTATTTTTTTCATTATCCATTTTCAGTACTTGAGGTTCTCTACATATTCAAGGTTTGAATACCCTTCTATATCTTTTCAAGCAGCCTCTGCAATTTATGCGCTCATATATACTTGTTACCAGAAAGAGATGTGATTATGTGAAAGCAAAAGTGGAGAAATTGAATACCATAAAGATGCCAAACTTTTCAAACCTTGAATAGTAGAAGTCTTGAAGAAATGTAGAACAAGACAGCAGAAAGAAAACAACACGAGTACATGAGTGCAGCCGTCTACTACTGAAATTGTGGGTTCTTGTAGCTTAATATTGAGTTACTGATATGAAATGACAAGACTAGCTTCCACTTATATTTCCATATAATCTAAGTGCGAGTGCATACACATCTTTTTTCCTTGCCGAAGTTGCTACAGAAACCAGCTTAACTGCCTACAATTTTGCATTCCATATTTCCAATAAGAAATTAACAAAGATCAAGCAGCAACTAATTGTGTTAGCAGTGGGAGGCACCAAACAAAACCTTTACCATACAGTACCATGTTAGGTAGGTTCAATAATTGAATTGAAACTACTGTTTCATCAAAATTGTAACAATAGTTAGAATGAAATTTTCATATCTGCACCAAATTAAAAAGTAGTAAAATGTTATTTTATACCGAGGAAAGGCAATGGCCACTAGAGATCAACTTTTCCAGCTCCAGTTCAAGATGAGCTTCCGAGGGAGTGTCTTCACCCAAAACTGTTGTTCCCTCTATGAGAAGGGTGATTTCTCCCTTTGGTCGCAGACCCAGAAAATGTTTATTTGCTTCTCCTAAAGTACCTCTCCAGAACTAAATCCCGGTGCAAGAAAAAAAAAAATCCCAATTTAGATAGCATTTAGTGGTCCTTAGCAGTGAGGGTATTATTTAGCCTTTAGTAGTTAAGCAGCAGACAAACAGTAAACAAATTGCAATAATAATACCTTTTACAATATAATTTCCATATTTTCATCCTGAATAGAATTGGAATTGTGAACATCATTATCTTTACACATAACTGAATAACAAAATAGTATATTCTACATCGTTCAATCGCCTCTACTGCATTAGGGAGTTCACCTCCAATAAATTATTATATTTTCTCGATCTTTTACTTGGATTTATTTACCTTGTTGTTTTAAAAAGTCTCATAATGTTTAACATTGTGGTCCGAAAAGCCGATAAAATGGTTTGTGTAACTTTATTGATGCTATTTAAAAGTATGGAACATAGTCCGCATGTAGTTTAACATAGCATAATATACACAAATTATAATTGAACCCACCTCTTCATGTATTTTGGTAATCTCTCTTGCAACCACACAAGACCTGGATTTACATGTTGCGTGATTAACATCTGTCAAAATTAAACTTCAAAGAGAAAAAGAAAAAAAATAATAATACTGCACTCACCGTGAATCACCAAAAATGGCGGAAGCTTCATTGAGAAATTCATGGATGCCATGAGGGGGTACAAAGAAAATTTGTGTTGCTGCTGCTTTTGATGATATTTGAAGCCTCTCCCTTCTTGAACTGGTACGTTTTGGTAGAAACCCAACTATTAGTAAGCAAAAGGAACATTAGAAAAGTAAAAAAAAGTATGGTCACATTCACCAAAATCACATTGTATTTGTTAAATTTTACGTCCACCAATAACCGTGATAACAACAGGGTGCAACATGCAATCATGACCCAAATTATAGTAAGAAACAATAAAATAATATCTTGTAAATTCTAGTGCATATTCAATCACCAAAAGAATACTATATTAAGTCATTGGGCAAAAAAAAAAAATTCTCATTGAGGTAAACATGCAATGTGTTATTTACATCTTCAAATATAACAAATCACCATCAATTAGTACTTCCAGTTAATGCAAGACAGGAAACAAATGTGGGTAAAAGAAACAAAGTAGAAAGTTATTATAAAAAATTGTACCAAATGTAAATTCATTAGTGGGTAGTCCAGACACAGAAAGAGCAGCGATCAAAGCTGATGGTCCTGGAACTGGAGTTACCGCGACATTCTCACTTGCACACATCTTCACCTACAATTAAACAGTACATTAATTCACAGATATGCTATAAATGTGTATCTGTGTTGACAACACAGTGATATTGTACAGCTTTAAGTATTTCAAATAGCTAACTGATACAATGGAAACTGTACCAGTTCTGTACCAGGGTCACTAATGCCAGGTGTACCAGCATCACTAATCAAGGCCACTATTTCCCCTTCATGAAGCCTCTTTAAGATGGAGGCCTCTCTTTCTCTCTCATTGAACTTATGGTAGCTGACCTGCACATGTCAGTTCAGGCATCCGTATTCAAGCGAATTTTTTTATAATTCTACTTATAAATTTGCAACATAAGAACAGGAGTTGAAAAGGCTCACAAGAGGTGTTTTGATATTGTAATGGTGAAGTAACTTAGATGAATGTCTGGTATCTTCAGCGAGTATTACATCTGCTGATTTAAGTATACGTAATGCCCTATAAAAATAATAGTTAAACATACAACTTATAAATTAATTAAGCAGCTGGTCACATAAGATACATAGTGCACAATTCCAAATGCAGAAAGCTAATGAAAGAACAAATATTAAGTTCTCTATAACTTAGCTCAGTTTGAATGCAAATCAAATGAACTTGCTAATCAACCCATACCTTAATGTTATATCTTCAAGATTACCAATTGGAGTCGACACAAGATACAATCCAGGCATCAATTCCTGCTCACAAGTATCAATGCAAGTAACACAGTATCAGAATTGAAATTCAAACGTAATATACGAAAATTCATGGAAATAGAGACACACCGACTTCGATGTAGAGGTGGAAGCACAAGGCAACTCGTCGGAAGAGACATTAGAAGTGGAATGGGAGAAACGAACGGAACAAGTAGAAGAAGAAAAAACAGAGGGAAGCTTTCTCGATCGGATGGGAGAGAGAAGGAAAGGCGAAAGGGTTTTGAAGGATTGTGCAGCCATGGATGAGTGAAAGAGTAGCTTGGAAATGAGATGGTGTCGATGATAGTTTCAAAGGGTTTAAGCACTGTCAAAGGTGTTTCTTTAAGCCCAATACGGCCCATAGACATGTGCATAGATATACTAACCGGGCTAACTTTGACCCAAAAGTTGTATAGTAGGAGGGCCCGGCCCATACTTTCTGTCTGTTCCACGTTCAAGCCCTAGTCACACCTAAATGCCCAAAATAAAATTTATTTGGGCCTTTTGTTCGAGATAATTTTCAAAGAACGAATTTAACTAGTACTTAAACGATGATTTACTAGGATTACCTTCAAAAGAATGTTTTATATTCAAGTTCCGTAAATATTTAAATACAATATGACGTCAATACTCAAAACTTATCCTAGAACTTAATTTTGCTCAACAAAAACATATTCAAGAACATGAAACACAGTTTTTTTACCACAAGATAATATCAAAGAAATTTTATTTGTCTATCCGGATTAATTGAAAGAATAAGCATCTCCATTGCTGCAATTGATTTGCAATTGCAAATACATGTTGGGAGTAATTGCAATTAATTTCGTTCTTAAATTTCAAAGATTCTACATTCATGCAATTGCATTTAATTATTTTTAACGTCAGGTCATCTTCATGAGCGATTTGTTTTCCGGAAAATCTTTCCTTTTCTCTGTGTACAATTTCCAGTTGATTATTCTGTGATTTGGCACGGTCCACAAACTTTTAAGGAAATTTTTTTGCGCACTCCATAAAACCTTTAGAAATACCAGTATATCATGAATAACATAATACAAGATATCACCTGTCATGCTCCAAATTATTATTTTTTTCCAAAAATAACTTCGTGAATTATCAATAACAAATTACAATAGTTGTTTGTGAATTAGGTGCTACATCCAATTTGTCTTTCCACAGGTGATGGAGGAAGGCAGAGAAGAGAGAGGGAGACAAATGAGGGTTGGAGGAAGGAAGAGAGAGGGAGGTGAGAGAGAAGGCGTCATTTCTCAAATCCTGGCCTTTGCCGAATCAGTTGAAGCGATCTCTAGCTTGTGCTCGACTCCAAGGCGGAGCTCTGTCAATGTCATCATCTCCGTCAATGTCGCCTCGCTAGACTAGTTTCATGAGCTTCTTTTTAATTCTCGGAGATAAATTGGTGCGGGAGAAGTGGGAGGGGAACGGGGGTATAATTAGAAGGGGGAGGGGAACAACGGCGAGATAGCGGAGGCGGTGGCGACGGGAGTTTTGTGCAGAGAGAATACGGTAGGGTTTTAGCTAGATGATGGTGGCGATTGAAGAAGCAGCGAAACAGAATTTGATATCGCTGATTTGATTGGCTGTCGAAGACAGCGAAGGTGAATTGAAAGGGAAAATGAAAGCTTGCAAATTTTGAAAGACTACTACATCGGTGAAAACTCAAATGAAAGAGCCACGTCGATATTTGCAATTCTATTTGCAAGACGTTGGAGATGCTCTATAAAAGAATTCAAATCTTGGGGTGGCTTAGCACCCCAACTATACTTATGATCTGCCACTGGATCATATAGTTAGTGTATTATTGGTATTATTACTATTATTAGTGGTACCATTATTATTATTAGTGGTACTATTTTTATTATTAGTACTGTTATTATTACTATTTTATTACTATCTACTTCACTTTGTGACTATAATTGGGTTTCATTTTTAACCTACCTCAACTATTTAGAACTAAAAACTTGGTTGCTCTTTTCTTTTTTTTATTGAAAAGCTTGGCAGCGGCTGCCAAGTTGTATTTATATTAAGGAATTACAACAGAAGTAGTACAGCATGTTTGCTCTTAAAGAAGAGCCACCCCCTTACATAGGGGTGAAAACGGAGCGAATACGGAGCGGATAGTGGTAAAACCATATCCATATCCACATTTCAATGAGCGGATACGAATACGGATACGGATAGTAAACGGATGACAAAATTCAAAACCAAATCCACCTTAAACGGATACGGATACAGAACGGATAATTCACGAATACGGATTCGAATAATTGTCGGATAATTGAGTCATACAAGCGCTTTAAGATACCATTTAACTAAATTATGAAAAAATAAATTAGAAAATAAAAATAAGAAAAAGAATTATTCAATTTTCTTTATGTACATCCAATGGATACCCCAAACAATTCTCACTAAAAAATATATTTTTATATATAAAGATTAAAAAAGATGGTTGACCGGACCTTGACCCTGGCTGTAAGAGGGTTACTCACGGGAAATGATTTCGCCAAATAAAGAAATCATTTTTTAATAAGAGCATCAAATAAGCAGTTCAATTGATGCTGTGTCCGGACTGCACAACTTTTAGTCCCACAACAAATACTAAAACGGGATTGGAATGCTTATATACAACTGAGCTCCATATCTTCCAAGCAAAGTTGCTGTTGATTTGTGCGGATCTATCCGGATAAAAGTCAAACTGATTCGGTCAACCAAATGCTTCGCGGATATATACGGATATCCGCTCCGTTTCTGGATTAGAAAATTATCCGAATCTGGGTCTGTTCTGCCTATTTAGAAAATTATCCGAATCATATCCGGGTATTATCCGAATCCGAATCATCCGAATTCGGATCCCACGTGGATACGGATCGGATTCGGAACGGATAATTCATATCCGTTTACACCCCTACCCTTACATCTTATAACCCTAAAAAAAAACATCATCAGCAATAAGGACTAAAACGAGAGAAAAAACCTCAACAATCAACAACATATCTAAAGAAAAAAGAAAAAGTGGAGTTTCCTTCAACAGTGAGCCCGCAATTGTATTGCATCATACCAAATCTTTTCAGCTAAGCTCTGCGGCGACATCCTTCTACCAGTAAAAATTTTTGCGTAACGCTGCTTCCATGTTTCCCAGCACACACATAAAAACAGATGCAGCGCCTTCTTCCCCCACGAGCTGCTCTTGCCCTTTAGCGCCTGGACGGATGCATCCCATGTTTCTAGCATGTCGCGACCTATTCTGATGAGATTGAGGCCGACCTTCCTGCTTAAAATAAACCACACCTGGACCACATAGGGACATAGAAAGAAAATGTGGAACGCGGACTCCACAGGGCAGTTCTCGCATAAAACACATGAAAGGGAGCATCTCATGTGCCGATGTTGCATAACCTCATGTGTCAGTATTCTGTTCATGAGCATCAAAAAGCCAAAATTTTTGACTGTAGGTGGCACCTTTGTGTTCCATACCCCCTTATATCTATCATGTATCAGTCATCCACCCTTCAAAATGTTATAAAGGGAGTTAGCCGTGTAGCACCCATTTCGCTCCCATATCCAATGAATAGTATCCCTGTCATGAGTAAACTGGACCTCTGCCACCGCAGCTGTAAATTCAGGGGCGATAAGGGCAATTACAGGCACAACATCCCGAAGAGAAGCACGGGGACAAGGCGGTCTTTCGGACAGTCTACCAGAGAGGGGCATACCCGACCATGAGTCATGCTAGAAGGAGATTCTCTCACCCGTGCCTATAATCCAGGTAGTAGACCAGTGAAAGAGATGCTTCAGTTTTTGAAGTTGATTCCAAAAGAACGAGCCTCTTGCTGCCCAGTAACTCGGGCCATTCATGTATCTCCCCACCCCATATATTTTCTTTGCTGTAATGGTCTATAGCGCCTCAGGATGTACATAGGGCCGCCACCACCACCTTAGTAGTAGGGCCTTGTTCTAAATCTGAAGGTCCATAACCCCCATTCCTCCCCATTTTTCGGCCAACATACCTCTGTCCAGTTTAGTAACGAGATGCCCGCCTTTTGTGTGTCATTCTTACCCCACAAGAATTTGTGCTTGATACGGTCTATCCGGTCTATTATCCATTTCGGGAGTAGGAAGCAGCACATGTAATAGACCGGAATTGAAGAAAGGACCGACTTAACCAGTTGTAGTTTTCCTCCCGGAGAAATTAATTTCCTCTTCCATCCCTCAAACCTTCGTTCAATCTTGTCTATGGTCGGGATAAACAGGTCGCGCCGCGGCCGTTTGACTGTGAGCGGCATCCCCAGATAGGTTACAGGAAGGTTTGTCCTTGGACATCCCAACACAGCCCCCACCTTTAATAATTGATTTGGAGTTAACCCGAAGTCCACAAAGCAGCTTTTTCCAAAATTAATGCGAAGACCCGAGATCTTTGTAAATAGTCGGAGAACTACTTTCAGGAGTACTACCGCTTGCATATCATCTGTCACTGTTGCAATTAATGCCGTATCGTTCGCATACTATAAAGCCAATACCGATTCTGTGATTCTGGGAGAAATAGAAATCGGCAGCCTTGTGTTGATCTCTTGCGCCATACGTTGCAGCACATCAACTGCCACAATAAACAACATAGGAGAGAGGGGATCTCCTTGTCGAAGTCCTCTGCGGTGCGAGAAGTAATCCGACAACTCCCCATTCACCGTACTCTAGATGCGGAGGTGTCGAGAATTGTCGAAATCCAGTTAATCCACCTCGCCAAGAACCCCTTAGCTCTCAGAACCTTCAACAGAAACGGCCAGTGAATAGAGTCAAAGGTTTTTGTGAAGTCCAACTTGAGAAACACTGCTGCTGCCTTGAATTTTTTTATTTCTTGCAATAGTTCTCGTGTTGAGATGAAAGTTTCGGCGATATGTCTGTTCTTCACAAATGCAGTCTGTTGCGGAGATATGAGCACATCAAGTTTTGGCCGAAGCCTACTGGAAAATACTTTGGAGATGAGCTTGGGCACCAAGTTTATAATACTGATAGGGCGAAAGTCTCCCACTTCTGCAGTATTTTCTTTTTTTGGCACAAACACGATATTTGCTATGTTCATGCACTCCACGTTAAGCCGGTTATGAAAAAAATCAAGAAACATCTGGAAGATTTCGGCCTTGACCAAGGGCTAAAAGGATTTGAGGAATTCGCTTGGTAAACCATCAGGGCCGGATGCCTTGTTATTTGCCAGTTGTTTCACCGCGCACTCGATCTCATGTTCAATAAAGGGGGCCTGTAAGTCATGAAGGCAATCAAGCTGAGACTAAAGTTTTGTTGGGTCAAAGTCCAGTGCCTCCTCTGCCGTCCCTAGTACCGCTTGCATGTGTTGAAAGAAAACCGTGACTATCCCCATCTATCCGTGTACTCTCTTCCACCACTTCGGATAGTTGCCACTGCATTTTTCCTCGCTCTTGCAGAGGCAAATGCATGGAAGTAGTGGGTGTTCTTGTCCCCGCTTTGCAACCATGTTACCCGCGAACACTGCCTCCATCTGAGTTCAACAATTTGCGCCAGCTCATATGCTCTTTCCCTTAGCTTTAGTCTAAATCTGAATTCTCTTGTGTCCAGAACCCGTTTCTCCTCTATCGCATCAAAAAAGAGAATCGCCTTTCTACAATTTTGGAGTTGGGTATCAACGAGTGAAAACCGGCCCAAATGCCATTGTCTGAGGGCCTTGTGCATTCGGTCCGATTTTTCTTGGAAAAGCAGAGGGTCCCCTGTAGGTAGCCGACTTAGCGTCTCCCAGGCTTGTTGGACAATTTGTTTCGCTTCACTATAGTTCAACCAGAAGGTTTCAAGTCGCGGGGGGGCTCAGCAGTTGTTCACATAGTGCAGTTGAGGAGCAAGGGAACGTGATCAGAAACGATCATTTCCAAAGCATGCATCTGAATAATTGGGAAGACTGTGGCCCAGTGAGGTGATAAAACGATCATTTCCAAAGCATGCATCGCATAGTGCAGTTGTTGCACTCTTTCTTTTGTATTGTATTCTCTTAGATTTTTTAAGTCCATGTTCATGTTTTCTGGTTCACAGAATCACAATTATCTGGGTTTTCATGTAATTGACTAATTGTAGATTTGTAGTTTCCTCAAACATAAAAAGGATGTAATTGAATTGCAGTTTAGTTGTGCTCTTTCTTATACAAGTATTTTCTAAAAATAAACCAACGAAATATATATATTTTTTTTGCTCTAAAAAACAAAACAACAAAACAATACACGAGAACAGATGCCAATGATGCCACAATTAACAGATTCCTTACACAAATGAAAAGGGAAAACACTAACAAAAGCAAAAGAGGCAACCCATCTTGCCTCTTCTTTCCTATTTTTCACCTTTTTTATCCCATGATCTCCTTTCCCGGTCCCAACTTTCAATTATAGTTGGTTAGCCCGGAATCTACATGGAGAAATTAGAGAGATAAAAAATTATCCTACAAATCAGGTAAAATAAACACTCCTAACAATCTCTACAAAACATCCACACTTTACAATTGCCTTCCTCATTCTCTTCTATTGTTTTCTCATCTTAGTTTAAATTTACGATAAATAAGCTAGCTAATACTGGGCGCACAGATCGCCTCCACTGCCACCGTTTTCATAACATTGGGGCATGGATCTCCACCAAAATTATTTGGGGAGATTGTAACAGTACATCTCTCTTGGCCAATGCATTTCTGTTGAACAGGGAAAAGACAGATAATAAGTTCCATAAATTAATGAAGTGAACCTGTAACAATATGATATATCTGGAGTTCCAAAAAAAAAATATATGATATATCTGTAGTTGTACAGACTAATAAAAGAAGGAATAAAAATGTTCAAGTAAAATCCTCAAAGAGCAAAAGATAGTTTGAGATTCAAGAACCTTTTCTAGTATAGTATGTGAATCTGGAGAATGGCAAGTTCCCTTCTGGTAATTGCCACAGGTCCCCAAAGGTGTCCCAAAGCTTGCGAATTTTATCTCAGATATGTTCTGACCACGTGAGCAGTGCAAGTGCACCTTGGCGCGGCGCACTTCCTTGGGTTGGCCGTAGCTCTCTATTTGCCAGTTGTGAATATTCGGGTGCCACTCTGACACATCAGCACACACTGTAGAAACAGATCGTTTTACCAGAGAAATTTTGCCCGCATTCCCACCAAGTTCCTCGAATACCACCAATAGATTTCGGGTAGGTTGGAGCAAGGATCTAGGTACATGGTACCTAGTTAAAATTTGAGAAAACTTTTAGTTGATTTTGAAGGAATAATAGAGTTACTACAGAACTTCGGGTAGGCGAATTTGTGAAGGAATGATGGTGTGAGGGTGAAATATTAAGGTCATCAGTACAATTCGTGCCGTACCAACCTCCACAATCTATTCGTTTTGCTGTCGCTGGATTACAAGGTTTTACATCTAACTAATTTTTGCCCTGCAAAAGCTTGTAGTCGAACTGTTACTAACCAAGTCCTTAAATAGAGAGATATACTACCAACCATGGTCAGGAGTAAAATATACGAATTCGGAGGCATATTGGACAAGAATAAAATATTCATTGTTTGAATTTTCATACCAGCGTTGGGTTGGTTGGCCACAACCCGTTTGACACTTTTGGGCCCGGAATGAACCAGCATAGCTACACCCGTTGCAGTCTCCATTTGGAGCATAAGCTGTCCAGTACCTCCCTATGCTTTCACCATTTATCCAAATTTGACCTTTACCCATACTACCCATATCTAGAGCCAGTGGTTCGTCCCCTGCCGGTGCATCAAAATATGCCTGAAAAAGAGATGTCTCGTTTTAATGTTATTTTTGTAATTGCAGATAAAAATGAAAATTTTGAGGCTTTCTTCCTTACCCGGAACCATGTAAGTGGCTGTTGAGATTGTTCCACAAGCGATCCTTGCATCCATTCAACAGATGTGGCACCTTCTAAAGAGTTTAGGTTCATTGTTTCTCCTTTCAGCCCAACCTGAAATTAAGGAATTGTTAGTTGTTTTATTTATTAATTTTGCACAAAATGCATTTAGATGGGAGTTATTCTGAAATCAAAGCAGATATAATGATGCTCCTTGAATTCCATTGCTTTTGCATGTATATACCTAACTTTTCACCAAAATAACAGTATTCCAGTAGTGAGAAGCTTTTGGAGTTCTACAGGTGTTGAATGGACAATAAAACTAATAAATTTAAAAAATAGAGTCTCACCTGGTATGACCATGTTTGCCATGTCAGATCACGTCTATCATCGTTCATGCCTCGAATTACAACAGGGCCGACCACGCCAGTGCTCCACAACTCGTAATGCACCCCAACATTCTGTCACCACACAAAAGGCCAGAAAAGCTCAGCCCCAAAAGACCAGCCAAATATTATCAACTTAATAAAACAAATCAGTGTCATTAAACTTTCCACTAACCGGTAATCCCATAGCAACACTTAGTAGAGCAATTTTGTTTGACCCAGCACGGAGATTGATGTCCTCATGGTATGTTATTCTTCTATCTTCTCTACTCCCATAAGCAGAACCTATCACAAAGATTATTTTATATTCAATAAGAAAGATTATTTTATGCTTAATTTACCTCCTTTGACTTCTGTACATTTAATTTTGGCACAGAAAAAGATGACTTACCAGAGAGTTGACCATTTATGAATACATGAAGAGTATGGCCTGCTGATTGTACAGTAATAGATGGGGGTTTGCCGCCTTGTAAGAATTTTTCTGATGGGCTCACATCAACACTAATTAAAAAAAAATCAAGGAGTAAATCAATACAGTGCAACTAAGCAAATGAATGGAAAGTTACTGTAAATTAGATGATAAAAGACTTACTCTGCGATGTACCAGAGATAGTCACTGGTGTCACGAGTTACATTGATCTGCTCTAACAAACCAGTACTTGTCATAAGTGGAGCTGCGGCAAGTGAGGCCACCTCCTCATCGTACCGCTCCCACATAAGATTTGGCGTACCAGCTCCCCACATCTGCATCTGAGATGTCTGAACCCCAACCTGTACATTAGGAGACAGAAAGAAAGTTAACACAATTAAAAGTCTGTTAACACACTAAAAGCTTGATTCACATGCAAGTGAGCTTAACAGAAGACTAAGTAGAGTTACCTTTGCTGTGTTGAAGACAACATTGGTGCAATCAGGAAGGATGCTAATTGACCAAGGTGGCAAGTTATAGTGCCTATTATTAAACATGACTCTTGCAAATGATTTAGTGTTATAATTCGCAAGGAAAGCTGCACAACCTCCTGATTCTGACTGGAACGTGTGTGCCTGAAAGTACAATGTAGATGTATAAATTAAGAGAGGCCTATAATTTGTCAAGGATTACAACATTTTATTACTTCTGTTGTAACTATTACTTAAAAAACAAACCTCTTGCATGGATCCAAGAGAAGTAACAGTTGGGTCAGCTGAAACCAAAGCTTGTTCACATAATTTAATTGATTTGTGCAATTCCCTTAAATGCCCATATTTTGGCTCGCGTACCATCCCTGTTTAATGAAATTCACATTTAGTTAGAAAATAAAATGGATGACACCACATCTATTTGTTACAATCACATCTTAATCCCTGATAAAATACCATATTCATCAATTGGAGCGTCATAGTCATAACTTGTGGTAATAAATGGGCCTCCAGCTGTACGGCCGAAATTTGTTCCGCCGTGATACTGCAATAAATAAAACAATGGATTTATGGATAACCAAAATTTGTATATTATAGGAAAATAATACCAGAATGTGTTGCTATCCCCTGACCATATAATAATTAACAAAAGAGCCGCCTTTTTGAATGAAGCGAGCAACAGCGTAAGCCAAATCTTCCGCAGGTCTCTGTTTAACGGTCCCACCAAACTCAGTAAACCTGCATTTTTTATTATAAAAATCTTAAAAATCATGTAAATGATACATGTATTGTATGGTAATATAATAGAAAACAAAGTGAAGGAAGAAAGATACCAGCCACTCCAAGCTTCAGTCCACATTGTGGGCTTGTAAGCCTTGTTAGGGGTAAAAGTATCACAATAGAACCCATTGCATGCATTAATCTGTACAAAATTGAAAGAAAACATGTAAACAAAAACCTACAGGCACCTGCATATGAATTATTTAAATTTGATGATCACAAAAAAGTTCTTCAAAATCCAAATCCAACAAATTTCCCTGACTTCTACAAATGAAAGTGTTCAGACACGAGCTGACCTTGAATGTAATAAAAAATAATTAGAAATATAGTAATAAATTTATACCACTGGATCAGGGGCATCATCTTCTTTGCACATAACCCATGGTACGCCAGTGCCTAATCCAACTGCCATTTGTGCAGCCCAATTGACATAAGATTGGCCCGCAGGCCCAAATTCTTTGCTCTCTGGACCATACTCATTCTCTATCTGCACAAATAAAAAAACAAATATAATGATTGAGCATATTTCTTTATTCTCTTTCCTTGAGGCCAAAGCAATTCTTGTCTTGAGTAATGTGTGCAATCTAGCTCCAGCACACAATATATTCCAAGCATAAAGGAAAACCAAATCAAAGAAGTAAATGTTCTATATCATTTCTTTTACATCTCCCAAAAGATGCAATTTTGTATTTCAACCACAACAATAATTTACTCAACTTCAACCCTAAGTATATAGTTGAATTTTGTTCTTTATGCATGTCTTCACAACTCCATGCAGACATCAAGCGGAAAGAAAAAAAATAACTCAAGTCGTCAAAGGACATGTAAACAAAGAAATATAAGAAATATCACCTTGACAGTCCACAAAAAGTATATGATATATAAAACTGTGCATACAAGAAAGCTAGTTTCTTCTTCTTTTAACATGAGAAAACCTATCTGACTGCATGTTATTTTTTTGTCATCAATTTGATTCCGACGGACTGTTGAAATTTCGAAAACTTGCCTGTGAGAGGATTATCGGGCCACCTTGAGAAGCAAACAATTCCTCACTTTTCATCAGTTGTACAATCTTTTGAGTAAATCCCTGCATGGCCATCTGAAAAATCCATGAAAGAAATGTGAATTATGAAATGGAAAATATGCCAAAAAAAAAGAAGCATGCAACTTGGAAAAAAAAATGAAATTCAAAGTAGGTGATGCAAAATAAACCTTGAAGGGCTCGTTATCGGTTCTGAAGCTAATTCCTGGAACATATTTCAACCAAACTGGAAATCCTCTACAAAAAAGAACAAAATTGGAACAAGGAAGCCAATTAATATACAGAAAAAAAAAAAACATAAATGTGGGTTCTAGAGGGGACTAATTAGAGAGAAACCTACCCAAAATTCCACTCTCCACAAATGTACGGCCCGATCCGAAGATGTACATACAATCCAGCTTTTTGTACAGTCTTTATAAACCTCACCAAATCATACCTTCCTTCAAAATTATACTGAAAATTAAGCCAATGCAAAAGGTACTCATTAGAGAAAATTACAAAACCAGAGCTCCCAGTTTAAACCAGAGAAGCATTCTGCAAACAAAACAAAAATTGATGTATGGTAAGAAACTTAGTACATTGCCAGGAGTTGGTTCATGCCCGTTCCAGAAAACATAGGTTTGTACCACATCAAGGCCTCCATCTTTTGCCTTTTGCACCAGACCTTCCCACATCTACTCAAACAAAAAGAAACACATAAGTTAATTACAGAAGTTTCCAAAGGAAACTGAACCCAATTTGTTAAAAAAAAAAAAGAACTAGTGTTAGAGGAAATACATCTGGGGTGCTTCTTGGGTAATGAATTGAACCAGAGATGAGAATCCTTCTCTGGCCATTGATTAATATGGCTTTCCTGTCATAGGTCACCTCACATTGCGCAGTTTGGAGAAAAAATCCCAATAATAAGACCCAAAAAATTGTCGGCATTGATCTTTCCCCTACCATTGCCTCAATATGACTAGATCTCTCTCTTTCTCACACACACTCACACTAACTCTCTCAGCGAATAAAAAGAAAATGTTACTCTGTGGAGGGAAAGTTGAAAACTCCCTCACACACACACTAGTGTGCAGTGTGCAGTGTGCAGTGTGAGAGGAGAGGAGAGGAGAGGAGAGAGACAATGGGTCAAATCTCAAATATTTTGGTCTACTAGTGTGCCAAATAAAAGGTTAAAGAATCACTGTTTATCTTTATTTATTTACTGTGGTCAGTGTGGAACAAAGAAGAGCACGGCAGCAGCAGCAGCTCAGAGAGGCATGGATGGGGTTTTATACATGATTTGAGAGTAGGTCCGATGCCCTCTGGTTCGAGAGTCCGGATCCCCTAAAGTAACCCAATTTTTGAGTTTTGACGTGTACGGTGCCTATTCGGTGGTAGCGCAGGGGGCCAGTATTATTTGTGGGGTCCAGGTTCTTTAAGATCGTGTTAGAGCACCTTGGACGGTTTGGATCAAAACTCAAAAATTGGGTTACTGCACTGGATCTGAATTCCTGGTTCGATGGGTTTAATCACCGTCGATTTACTTTAACATTCGTGCGGAACGCTTTAAACATCGTGCATGTCTGTTTCAATTTCGTATGCACAAATCTGGAACTAGATCTACGGTCATCATGCTTGTTGAACCTAAAAGTAGGTCGGATGGGCATCGGACGGACCTACTCCGTTCTCTTTATACATCTGTATAGTTTGTTATTATTATGCTAAATCATGATTATTAATTTATTAGTATTATCTTATAGGAGAATGTAATGGGCTTGGAGAATGCCGGGCTGTCTCCTGGCCCCACAATCCCTTTAGGAGAGAGAAAGAGGACTAGATTAGAGGATGTTATGTGTAAATTACAATTTACAAAAGGATGCATCTATCTCATCATATCATAGTGGTGGCCTCTTACTTCTTACAATCCCTGGGAGGATACGGATCCCTACTTTTGTCCCCATTTTTTTTTTTCTCTTTTACTTGTCAGCTGAAATCTGGCATGAGGGCAGCATGAGGCATCTATACTGTGTAGATTTTAGGGTTAGGGTTTTCGAAAGATGCGTTGGGTTTTTGGCATTTTGCATTACATGTTACTGCTGGCTGGGGCTGTAGATCTGTTCTAGGAATTGGATCCGTATCCTCCTAGGTACCTGACTGAACCTGACCGAAACGGACGGCCCAGATTTACTCTCAGCCGGTGATTACTCGGGATGGCGCAGGGGGTATTATTTGTGCTTTGAGATTCGTGTCAATTTAAAATCTGAGCTGAGAGTAAATATGGGCCGTCCGTTCCGGTCAGGTTTAGTCAGGTACCTGGGAGGATACGAATTCCTAGGAATTGGGGTCCTATGTGCTTATTTTATTTTGTTTAGAGTTAGTAACTTTATCATTATAATTTATCATCCAGGAACCTTTGTTTAATGCTAATTTGGGTAATATTTCTGATTTAGGGCATGTTCGGCTGCACTTTCATTTTTACTGTTTATGTGGGAAAAAAAAATTTCTCAGACTGAATTTTTTTTTCCCACGTGAACAGTAAAAATCAGTTTAAAATTTTTCTGTTCCTGTGCCAATTTCCCTGCTCATGTGTCCGCCGAACAAGCCCTTAGACTGTCCTTTGCACAAAATACATGGACGTACAAAAATTTGAGAAAATAAAACGGATCCAGTTCTTAAATTTGAGGTTTTTTTTTTCAACATACTTATTATTTACCTGCCTCATTAGTTGGTAGAATTAAAAATTTAAAAGGCACATATCGTTGTCATTTCAGACTCAGATCACAAGATTATACTTTTTTAGTTCTAAATAACAATAGAACAAAAGCGATACCAATAGAAATGGAATAAATATCCGAAAGCTTTAAATTAGCACATTTTTGGGCGTTAAAGATATTATGCGAGAGACATGAAATGATAAACCTATGTGTCAAGATTATCACATATATCTATGTTTTTTATGATTTTATCTCAAGTTTTATAAAGAATAAAAGTAATATTTTAAATAATAAATAACACACAATTATGTCTATATTTCCAATTTAAAATTTAGATTTTTTTAGTTGACATGTATGAAAAAAATTCCATGTCTTGTCTAGAGGGATACAAAAGAATAAATAGATAGATTTGCATAAAATAGTTGGCGTATTTTTTTTATAGACAAAATTAAAACCAAATTTGTTTATCAAATATTATTTTGTTAGGGAAATTTTATCTTGTTTATTTTTGTTGTAATTGAATTCTTATATTCCTAAGTTCCTAACTATATAAGATTTATGTCATTCTCATTAAGTTTTATTTTGATGATGTAAATAAATAACTAAAGTGGGGATGTTCATGTAGCATAGAAGCTCTCGTTAATTTCTTGCGGTGATTGATTGTTTATTTATTTATTACCTCGAAAATATTGTTTATTTATTTATTACCTCGAAAATATTGATTGTTTATTTAATCGAGGCGGTAAAGTTAGTTACTGGCAGCATGCTAGAATCCTAGGCGCTAGTCGTTCTCTAGCTCAAGTCTCAAGTCCATGCGAATACGTATCCTCTGCATTAACGCACCGTTTGAGTTAATTTATGAACCGTACGATCAGAGTTCGGACCAATCATGTCCACTCCTATAATGCACATGCACTTTAATATTAGTGCGGATCCCAATAGGACGGTTCAGATCTTAACTCAAAATTTGAGTTAATGCAGAGGATACGAATTCAAGTCCATGCTCCACACAAAATTACTGATCACCTTTGAAATGTTGCAATTACCTGCGGTGCGGCCATATACGTGGCGAGTCACCTGCGGATTACTGGGACTCAAGACGAACAAGTATCCTCTTCATTACTGTAAAATATTCCCTTCACTTTACGGTTTGAGATTAACTCTCAGCTGCTTTGAGATTCGGGCTAGCACAGGGGGCAGTATTATTGGACTTTGAGATTTGTGCCAAGTTAAAAAGAACGGTCCAGATCCAATAATTGGAAAAGATTTTCTATTACGATACCGGAGAGGATGTGAATTCGGACTCAGACCACACCTTCGTGAGAATTAAGGTCACTTCCCCTCCTTTTATCTGATATCTTAATTCTCTACTTAGATCTTAAGACACCTCTACCACTAAATTAAACTTCTCTTATATCTATCTTCAAATTAAGCCTTCCGGTTGAACAGCGAATTGAGATTTGAGATTACATATTATTCCTTTTGAGATAAAATATTATTTCATAAATATGGAATTTATCAAAATCTCAAATATTTTGGTCTACTAGACTACTATTACTACTAGTGAATATTACGAATAATGTGAAATTAATGTTGCATTAATCTCAAATGACATATTATTCTTTAGGGGATGAATCGTTTATAAAATCACAAATCTTGCAGCATATCAGTCTTTCCGACATTTTTATTAATATCCAAAGTTAATTACAAATAATAAATATATCCAGAATGCGCCGGTTTTTTCAAAAATGTCCAAACCGGTCATTTTGTGGCCGGTTTCCTCTTCTTTTTTTTTAGATTCTATAAAGAGCAAAATAATGAAATCTAACACTGAAAATTCAAATTTAGCGTAATTCAACATAATCTAACAAATAATTTAAACAAAAAATTCAAAATTTTCAATGTTAGATTTCATTATCTTGTTCTTTATTGTGTCTCTAAAAAAAAAAAGAAAACCGGTTACAAAATGGATGGTTTGGAAATTTTTGGAAAAACCAGCGCATTCTGGGTATATTTATTAATTTGTAATTAACTTTGGATATTAATAAAAATGTCGGCAGTCTTTTGGGGTCTTGGTTATATAAATTGCTACATTGAGATCTGATTACATGGAATTTATCATCTTGATTATTTTTTTGAGACAGATCATTTTTATTATTATATGGAACTAAAAGCTATATATATGATGTAAGAGGTGAATTCTCATTTTATATGCAAATTCAAGCGGTGAATTATTATCTGATATTCATTTTTTTTTTCTCAAAATTAATAAGAGGTGGGGAGTGTTTGTATTATGCTGTTCACGTGTGCTAGCTGGCAGTACAATCCGGGCTAAAAGATAAAAGGAACGGTTTTGCTAGGATTTAGTGCTGATTTGTTTTTTCTCTAACGGGCAAATATTTCAAGCTAGAAAATTAATTGTGATGAGGAAAGGAAAGGATGAGAATAAAATAGGCAAGCGGTGAATTTGATTCTTCTGCATAACTAATTACCTAAAATTTGTCTATAGAGTTTTCTGGAATTTATTGTTTTATTATTTTCCGTACAAAAATTAATCACAAGTTGAATATGTTTGTGTACATGTAAATAGCACTAATTTGATGATAGTGCTGTTCTTTTTATTTAAATGCAATTAAGAGCATCTACAATGGTAATTGTTTTTAAATTGCTAATCTGATGTGTCAATTGCTAATATAATTGTTGGGTTGTAGGCCAATTGCTAAAAAAGCAAATTTGCTTATAAAGCAAACGATTTCTTTTGGATATGCTAATACTTTCTCTCTTTTCTATTGGCTCTGACTCCTTTGTTCTCTTTCCTATTGGCTCTGACCCAATTTCTGGGATGGAGGGGTTAAGAAATTAAAAGGAACTTAATTTTTAAATAGTGTTTTACAGCTGTTTTTAATTTTTTACGGATTGCTGGATTGGAGATGCTCTAAAAAGTTATTTCGACAAAAAAAAAAAGTGTTGAATTAGAATTATTTCACTGATCCAACATTTCATGAGAATAACTAGTATTATTCTTGTCACACCCCAAATCGAGAATTATGGATTAAGGCATGATCACTCCTCGCCTCGTATTTATTAATTAATAAACACGCAAGGCTAAACAAATACAAATAAATAACAAAAGAGGAAATGTGAATAATATCAATAATTAAAATTTTTAATTACTAAATTCTCTGCATGCTCTGCTAGAGCAAAATTGTAATTACTAAATTCTTAGGAGAAAAAAGTTTTAATTTTGGTAGCCTTTGTAGTGATACTTCTTAATAATTTTCTCGGCGGCGAATAATTAAAATTTATTTACATAAGTAAATTATGCATAAAATATGTAAAATATTATAAAACTCGTCCGAAAATCATATCGGATTAATTTACACTTGCCTAAATATTGTATACGTACATCACCTTCTATTTTTTTATAGAATAATTATTTTAGTACCCTCACTCATGTATTCTCAAAATCCCTGCACCTTATTTAGAGAAATTATGTACAATGGTCCCCACTAATTATTATTCTAAAAAAAAGATTATATGGTCCTCACTAATTGTTATTCTAAAATCCCTGCAAAACTCTTCCTCTATGATCTCCACTAATTATATGGTCCCCTTTCTCAGTTCCCGCACTCATTTCCGCTTCAATTTCTATAGATATAAATACTTGAAAGATAAGATATTACCACTTGAAAAATAAGATATTAATACTTTGATGAGAAACTTGTTATGATCATCCATTTTTCAGTCTTCCAATTGTCTCTGCGTCAACCTTTTTCTAATTAAGTAGTGGGAACCCTGTATCACTGCATCAATCTTACCCAATCGTCCCGCGTCAATCTTCCTCTAACAAAAATAGTTGACCACATAGGTATAAATACTTCAGTGCAAAGGTTTAAATATTTGCGTACTTGATATTAATATTTTCATATGTCATCTAGTGTTATATGTAAAAAATACTTGTAAGTATAGGAATAAATACTTGCACGCCGAGGTATAAATATTTGTGTGACGATAAGTCCAAAAGTACGTCATCATGGATCTCATTGAAAATTACGTAGAAGACGTTTGTGGTTTTAGATTCACAAAATTGCTCACAGATCGTTAGAAACATGGACGAGATTGAACGGAGAAAATAAAATTCACCTCTAAAAACGTGTATGGTCTCCCCATGTAGTTTGAGTGGCCCTCCGCAGGTATTTATGGTGCGGGAACATTTGGGAGATTTAGTTGGGGAAACAATTATTTACGTAAAAATTGTTCACCTCACATATATAATTAAATATTTTCGTGCATAGGTATAAATACTCATTGCATATGTATTAATACTTTAGAAAAAAAAAAATGTGCTGGAGTTTTTGCGGTCCCTCCAAATAGTTATGGTGCGGATAAAGTGCGGATACTATAGCGCAGGTACTGTTATCGGCTTCTTCTTTTTATATGAAGGGAGATCAACCTAAGTTTCTTGAAATGCTAACAGAAAGTAAGGACGCATACCTAATTAGTAATTTGTTACATGTCTTTAGGTGCATGGATTCGGGAACGAGGTTTATTGCTTCAAACATTCTTCATGGAATGTGGGAGGCTAGGTGCCTTAAATTTGAATTTTAGGTATCAACAAACTTAGGTTGATCTCTCTGACTCTCTCTAGGTTTAAATAAAGGACTGTAATTAATGCCCGATGCTAGCAAGGTTTGAAATACGAATGATAATTGATCACCACCGTCATTATTTGCATGAAATATACCTAATTGAGGCAGCATTAATTTCGCACTATATATACTGGTGTCTTCATAAATAATGGTGTGAGAATGTCGTACTAACAAGTTACAAGTTTTCCATTTTCCTTAACCAAATAGGAGAACACTATTTCCTACGAACTATCTGTTATCTTTCTATATTACAAAATAAATTTGAATATATTTCGCTTGTAATTTTCTCAAATGGACTCGGCTTCAAGTTTTTAGCAAAGATATCCGCAAATTGATATTCACTTTTTACATATAGTGTTTCAATTTTTTTTGCTTGAACCTTCTCTCTAATAAAGTTACAATCTACTTCTATATGTTTTGTTCACTCATGAAACACGAGATTTGATGTTATGTGTCCTGTCGAGTTGTTGTCACAATACATTTGCATAGGTTCTTGAGTTTCAAATCTCATATCCGATAGAAGTTGTTGTTAGTGTAATAATCTAGAAGCTAATTATAGGATAATTTTATTCTATATATTTGTTCATGTAATGGATGATTAATAAAGATATCATTTTATCTTTGAGATTTATCGCATTTATGAATCATTTCGAGTTCATGACTTGAATTGTAGATCTCCATAATATAGATGATATATACTCTTAATAGTCACTAACCGTGGTAATTAGCAAAGAACACTAATTGACCAATCAAAAGTTAGTATGTGGATTAAATGATGGTTAAGTTTTACATACCATAGACAAAGAGTTGTCATTTTAATCACATAGATACATGTTAGAGAACATCAGGGGCCGATGCAGGATTTTGATCAGGGTAGGGCAAGAAATTATTGAATCGGGTTTCGAATTGAATTTAATTGGACCGTATCTTATATAATTTACCAAATTTAATATACAATGGGCCAATTATTTTAATTGGGCTGCAGGGTAGGGCAATATCAATTTTCAGGGTAGGGCAAAGGCCCAAAATTCAGTCTTTGTAAATTAGTTTTGGATTTTCAGGGTAGGGCAGTTGCCCTACCCTGTGCTACAGTAGATCCGCCCATGAAGAACATGATATTTGACAGACTCTAAATGAAACGTTAAATGGAATTGTGTTTGTGTCGTTAATGTTTCATTCAGTGTTAAGTTGTAAAGTATGAGGTATTCGTCTTTCCTACATGAGAAGTGTGTATTCGTGAGTGTTGTTCAACGCTGTCCGTAAAAAGTAGCTATATAGATGACATTTCAGTATACATGACTTGTGTGGAGGGGAGATGTTCACCAAGACTACTATTGTCCCTCGTATACATTACGGGTGATGGTATCACTAGACCTCTTGATGAAGTAGGGTTATCAGCGCGCGGTATGATTAAAGAGTTAATCATATTTTATAATCTACTTAAGATTGAGAAAAGATTAAGTTTGCAAAGATGACACAAACCTACCTTGAAATTGATCTGATACTATGAGACAAAAGAATTAACACGAGTAAATTGTTTACCGGATCGTGATATTGTACTGTACAAGATCATATGTGTCAATTGGGTAGTCATAATGCATTCTGCCAGATGCCGCTTATGATTTATAGAAAGGAGTTTTAATTTTATTGCCAACATGACACAGATCCTATCGATTCACACTAATAGGAAAGTAATCAGAGAATATTATTAATTAATTATAAAGTATTATAATTAATAAATAAATGTCATAGAGATGACAAGCTTAAATAGATTAAATTTATAAGCGTGTACGACACGTTGTATAAATTTATCGCAACAACAGTCGCAAGAAATATAATTATTCAGAATAATATTGATAATAAATGGATTATAAATATTAATTATGAATTAATATTTTGGGTCAAAAGCCTTTTGAATTTGGGCCTAATTTAAATTTAGAATTTAAATTAAAAGTCCAAATTGAAAGCCCAAATTTCAATTGAATTTTGGGCTTATGGTTCAAAGGGCAATTTTGGAATTTCACCCTATAACCGACTTCATGGGGGCATTTTGGTCTTTTTGAAACCGACTTCAAAGCCTATATAAAGGCATGTGGGGTGAGAGAAAATATAGAACTCGATTCGATTCGGTTATAATTTTCTCTTTCTCGTGTTTCCTCCCAAATATTGATTTGCGTAGAAAAGAAAGAAATACGTAATTCACGTATATTCTTGCGAGTTGTGAATAGTGTTTTAGCGAATAGTCGGTATAGTATTTCTGGCAAAAGAAATACTGACTCTCTGGTTGTTCCTAGTGGACGACTGATAGAGGCATCAGACGTCTGGTGCTACGTAACCGAGTTATACTGCATTCCAATTTGAATTTGGAAAAAGGTACAAATGTTATTTAATTTATTTAAATGTTAAATAAATATTATTTTAGAAATCAATCGGGGAGTAGATCCTCGGCTTATGGTAGAATGTAAAATTTTGATTTTACGTTCTTTCCGCACCGTAAGCCTAATCAGAATTTCGTGGTAAATTCCCGAGCAGAATTTATCGGGAAATTTTCTTGAAAAGTAATTTGACAAGATAAATTCTCAAATAGAATTTCGCGGGAAATTTTCATGCAGAATTTCACGGCTTTTTCTAAAAAATAGAATTTTGCGGCCGGATTACCCAACAGTTGTTTGATCCAAGTCAATTCGTTTGCGGTTGATGTCATGGCATGATATTCCGCTTAGATGCTTGATCGTGCTACAACATTCTATTTCTTATTTTTTCGTGTGACTAGATTTCCTCCTGCAAATGTACAAAAATCGATTGTCGATTTTCTATCGAAGCTTCTGGCCTAATCTGCAACGAAATAACCACATATATCATTTGAATTATTATTTTTCATCTAAATGTCCTTGCCGGAATTGTTTTTTAGATACCTCAAAATTTTGTTTATAGCTTCTAAATATGGTGTTCTAGGTGAGTGTGTGAACTAGCTAATTTGATTTACGGAAAAAAAAAATCCGGACGAGTGACCGTTAGATAGATTAATTTTCCTACAAGTCTTTGAAATTGGTATATGTCTTCTAAAGGTTCACCATCTTCACTATTTAATTTACACTTTTCATCAATTGGAGTAGCGGCCGGTTTGCATCATAATTTACCGGTTTCATTCAATAAATCCAGTGTATAATTTTTTAGAAATGAAGAGTCATTTTTCTGAAGAAGCTATCTCTATCCCTAAAAAATATTTAAGATATCCTAAATCTTTTATGTCAAATTTTTCCCTTAATTGTTTCTTTATTTTTTAGATGTGCTCTAAATTATTTTCAATAATTATGATGTCATCTACATATACTGGAATGAGAGCTATATTGGTTCCATCACAATTGGATGACAAATAAAGGATGTCGGTTGAACTACCTGTATCAACAAGAACTCTTTTCACCCTGTGTATGTTGATTTTTAAGTTCAACACCACGGGGTTGTTGTGTGGGCCTACGATCTCGCCCTGGTCCTTCTCAGAGAATGTTATCACTTCTTCTGACCTCCACTCGGAGGCTTGTTCCACATTTAGAGCGGTGGGGTAAGACTTGAGCTTGCCGCGAGGCAGTATCTCGCGAATGAAGTCCCTGTGACCTCCACTTATCACATTGATCACGGGGCTATCTTGCCGCTCCTAGCATCGGGGTTCTGCCATGTTCTCTGTTTGAGGTTCGCGGTCCGGACACCTATCCCCGTTGTAATTCCCCTTGTATGGAATCTTCTTCTTGTAATCCTTCTCGCGTCAGTTGTATTTCCACGTGTACTTCTTGTAAAAGTCCGGGTTGATGTACTCAATTAGCTTGCCTTCTCGGGCCAACCTCTCCAGTATGTCCTTCAGCTGGAGACAATCTCCGGTAGAGTGTCCTTCGAACTCGTGAAAAAGACTTTTTAGCTGCGTCTTGCACCTCAAAAATATTCTTACGTAAAGGTGGCTGGAGATCAAACATGTCTTTCACAATGTGATACATCTCGTGTCGCTTCTTAGTGAAAGGCGCATAGCGAACATAGTGCGGTCGGTATCCCTCGTCATCCGGTTTGTTTCCCCCTCTTCTCTACTGGTTGATCTTTTGAGATTCCTCTTGTCCTCGGGATCGGTCTCCCTTGGGTTGCCAGTTGTTTTGCTGTCGGGGAATCTAGATATGGGTCTCGTGGGACTACCGTTGTCCTTTTTTGCACGGATGTAACCCTCGGCGAAGGCAACGAACTCTCTTAAGCTATTCACCTTCTTCATATGGGCTTCATATCGCAATGTGCCTGGACCTCCCTTCCAGAGTCCTTTCTTTATAGCTGTAAGAGTAAATTCTTCATTTAAATGCTTATGGGGAGTAGTATGGTATGAAAGGTGGCTACTGGGAGCCAACCAAGGGATTTTGCTGGGCTAAAGGCTGCCGAACTAGGTTTTGCCCGGCTACTTACAGTCGAGCTGGTATATTGGGACCAACGTTGTAAGGTTGTGCTTGTACAACGTTACGAGGTTGAACCGCCAAGTAGGGAAGTACGGTTTCAGGGGGACGAAGGCCTCCAAGGGGAGTTTCCCCAACTAGCATCCTAGGTGTCCACCTGGCGGCAAGCTCAAGGAAGGTTGCGTGCTGCTTTCCTGTTGGAGGTTGTTGACCCCCGGAGGAGGCGGGATTGAAGCACCCGGTTGAGCCATCTAATTCTTCAAGGGTGAGCTAGGATGGCCCCACGGTGGTTGATACGCCCTATCTCGGAGAGAGTAGGTCGTATGTGAAAAGGATCTTCACGTTGGGCTCGTCCTGCCTCAAGGTGGCAGGCCGAGTTGGTGACATCGGTTCCCGAAGTGGGAATGGTTGTGGTTATGAGATATTTGGACTCTAACCTGTATGATATCTCGCTTGGGTAAGCAAAAGTTCGACCCTCGTTCAATGGGCCGTTCTATTTTATAAAGGTCGTCCCCTAACCGCCATTCCGCGTTGTCATGACGGTTATGGGAGAAAAAGCGGTTATCACGCATAAAGGCGGTGTAAGCCGAGTTCGGACTGGACCCATATTACATGAGGCTTTATAAGACTTTGTTGGGCCTAGTTTTTTATGGACCCCGAGCTTTTCATATTAATCTCAGGTTGGCCCCTCAAGGAGGTCTGAATTTTGGTTCTTTCATAGCCCGTGAGAGATTAGTAAGGGCCTTGGGAACATGGCCCTATCAACGCTTATAGGTTATAACTCAATCAATCATCTATATTCTAGACCAGTGTTGTAAATAACGGTATGCGGTCGTCGGACGGATAGGGTACCGCTAAGTGATTAATCGGTATGCGGCCGATTAATCGGAATTATACGGATAGTTTAACGTTTTTATTAAATTTATGTATATATATCATAATTTATTAAAAATAATTTATTTAACTCATTAAACTTATCAAATAAACTTAATTTAACTTAGTTTTATTATTATAACATGACACTACGCTTATTTCTTCTTAACACATAAGCATTTTACATGTTAAGTAATACATTTATTTAATGAAAAAATAAAATTGAGAATTAAGCTTTTTCAAATACTAATAACATATTATTTGAAAGAAATTAAACATTCCAACATAAAATTATTAAATTTAGTTTATGATAACAACTTAATTACATAAATGAACACGTCGTACTGATCGAAAAAATTACATCAGTAAGTAAGAAAAATATATGGTATATAAATAATAGAAGAATTAATCAATTTCAAAGTAAGTAAGAAGAAAAAATATATATAAAAAATATTGAATGTATATCCAAGCACAAATAAAACTACAATATAAGATTTATAAATCTTATTATCACACACTATCACAGAAAAAAAAATGTGAAAATAAATATTCATTGGAATAAACGGGAATAATTGGGAATAAACTGGAATAAACGGGAATAAACGGACGATTAAATGGTAAAACGGCCGATTAATCGTTTTCATCCGCTAACATGCCTCCGTTAAGAGTGTTCGTGACGGTTAAGCCGCCGTTTCCGATTAATCGGCCGTTTAATGGCCGACTTGAGCGATTTTTACAACACTGTTCTAGACATATCCACCACTGAAGAGTTATAACTCAATCAATTCGGTTCGATGTCCTACAAGAACCGTCTGATCTGCATCAAAATTTGTACGCACTTGATGAGCACACATCTCAAAATTGTTTGCGCAAATCATGATATTCATCAAACCACCCTGATTCGTTTTTGGATTGCAATGCCAGTGGAAATAATTGTGCTATTTCTAAAACAGTATCAGTCTCGCTCGATCCAAACATACTCTGAGAGAACCATGTGAGACTTCTCACGAGCTGATCACGAGCACCACACTAATTATTGAATGGTTTTGCAATCTAGCCCTTTCAGTTTCTTTTTTCTTTTTTGGGTACAGTAAGTCCACACACATTATTGATTTTTTTTTTCCAAATGAAAATATTTTCTGACATTAAATTACTATCGATCTTAAACTTGAGATACTTTCATTATTTTGCTTATAATCTAATCGATGCAGGTATTAATTGTTTTGCTCTTCAAGAGCATTTTGTATGAATAAAACATATGATAAATAAATTGCCAACATTTTCATTATTAGCATGACCATCTCTTAAAATTTGCTTGTAAGAGTATTTTTTTAACACGAGATAAGAATCAAAACAATTGATCTTATCTTGAGTATGAACATTAAATTCATACATGCAGAGACTAAAGACAATGTTTTATGGCACATTTTTACTCTTTTAAGTCTTAAAATTTTATAAACCATATTTTTTTTATTATCTTGTGCAAACAGCAAACCCATGGACCACATCACATGCCAGTTTGCTGACATGCTGAACTCTTTAAATAATTTACACACAGTCATGATCCTCCCTCGGGATTGAGATCTGCTGCGATCCGAATATTGAGCACAGAAACCCTGCAACCCTGCTTTTTCAAATCCAGCCGTCCAACTTTTTAGTGCACGCATCTCGAAACAATTCGACAGCTGGATTTGGAAAAACAGGGATTGCAGGGTACTGTTCACAGTACCTGGATCGTAGTAGATTCTCACCCCGAATTCGTATCCTCCCAGGTACCTGACTGAACCTGACCGGAACGGATGGCCCATATTCACTCTCAGGCCAGATTTTTAAATTACACGAATCTCAAAGCACAAATAATACTCCCCCTGCGCCATCCCGAGTAATCACCGGCTGAGAGTAAATCTGGGCCGTCCGTTCCGGTCAGGTTCAGTCAGGTACCTGGGAGGATACGGATCCTTCTCACCCCCTCCCTCCAACACCTGCACGAATCTTGAGGAAACACAGGGGTGGTTGAGGTTCAGATCTCCGCGTTAGCTTACAGTTGCTTTTGCTTGGGTTCTTTCTTACACTGCTCCTTCTCATAACCTCGGAGAACGCAAAGAAATTTCGCTTCTTTCTTCCAGAAAAAAAGTAAAAAACATTGCGGTGTACAGCGATGTTGCAAGGATCGTTTAAATACAGGGCTACAGGCTTCTATTTCTATGTTTTATTTCTATCTACCCAATTCAGAAACTGGAAAGTGGAAAGCGATAGCATTAATAGCACATTTAATAATAGTCTAGATCTGGTGTGGCATATCAGGTGTGTGCTTCTCTGTGTTCTCCTATTCCTTTTATTTTTTCTCCTCCTCTTTTCTTTTGGCTGATTTACCAGCCAAACCTCAAACTTTGTATAAACATTTCAGTAGAGATCCAACTAAATCTTTAAATAATCCGAGTAGTGCAAAGGCTCGGGACTCAGGAGAAGTTTTATTTTAGTGGAGTGCAAATTAAGAAACAAAATAGCCTAAAGCTGAACTCAATGATCAATAATTAAGACAAGTAAGAGTTTGCAAATCTGCGGTCAACAATTGGAAAATGCAGCAAGTGTTTATTTGATAAATATATACATAGAGAGAGAGAGTTGGGCTACGGTGCTTCGCGAAGTAAAGCGAGTGTTTTACTTCACACTCATATTTTGTGATTTCAAAGTTTAAAATGTCGATCCGAACAGTTCAAATTGATTTCCATATTAAATTGTGCTTGGAGACCAAATTTTACATTTTTTTGAAATTTTTTATTATTTCTTTAGAATTTTTGAAAATTGGTGCTTTTGATGGTCCAGGATTTTTTGAAAAACAACGATTTTCAAAAATTCTAAAAAAATAGTAAACAATTTCCAAAAAATATAAAATTTGGTCTCCAAGCACAATTTAATATGGATATCAACTTAAACAGTTCGGGTCGACGATTTGAAGTTTCAAATTAAAGATATAGACGTGAAGTAAAACACTCGTTTTACTTTGCAAAGTACCGTAGCCCAACTCTCTCTCTATATATATAGAGAGAGAGAGTTGGACTATGATGCATTGTAATGTATAACTCCTATTATACATTGAATTATAAATCGTTGGATTCGAAGTTCAAACAGTTATTCTAAATGGCTCAACATGTTCTCTATATCAAAATGTGCATGGAGACCAAAATTTATATTTTTTGAAACTTTTTTTGCTATTTTTTTAGAATTTTTAAAAATCGTTGTTTTTTAGAAAAATAATATAGACTATAGAAAAATAGTGATTTTCAATTTTTTTTTTAAAAAATAGCAAATAATTTCAAAAAAATGTAAAAGTTGGTCTCCAAGCATATTTTAATATGAATATCAAATTAAACGGTCTGGATCGGTTATTTAAAAATCAAAACCAACAAATTATAATCCAATTTGCAAAAGGGACTGTACATTGCAATACACCATAGTCCAACTATATATATGTATATGTATATGTATGTATGTATATATATGTGTGTGTGTATATATTCTAACATGGAAACATTTCTTTGTAAATTTGGGCATTCGTTTTGCAAATGTAGACAGTAACATAAAGTCAGATTTTCTTCTTAATTGTTTGAATGGAAATGTGAGTGAACGCATGTTTGCAAACTCTTTATTTGCCACCAATTGATGACATGAACATGTCAAGATAAATAGAAAATTTAAAAATTCTTAGAACAAATCAAAGATTAAAATTTAGCTACCAATTGATGACAAGAACAACATTGGGCGACCCGATATTTTTATAATATCCAAAGTTTAATACAAATTATTAATTATACCCGGAGTTCAAAACTTTCGCTAAAAATACCCAAACCGGCTAGAAAATGGCCGGTTTACTCCCCCCCCTAAACCGGCCATTTTCTGGCCGGTTTACTCATTTTTTTTTAACCTGCAAAAACCCCTATATATACCCCTTTTTCTCTCTCTCCTCTCACAATTCTCTCATCTCTCAACCGAATTCTCTCTTCTTTGAGGTAAATTTTTTTTTTATCTAATTTAATTTTTAATTTATTTATTTTAGGGTTTAGGATTTAGGGTTTAGGTGTTAGAATTTAGAGTATATTGTTGTAATTTAGTGTAAATAGCTAAATTGACCAATATTTAGTGTATTTTGGTCCTTTTTACCAGAATTAGGCTGATTTAGCGTAATTTTACCGAAATTAGCACGGTTGACCAATATTTAGTGTATTTTGGTCATTTTTACCATAATTAGGCTAATTAAGCGTAATTTTACCGAAATTAGCACAGTTGACCAATGTTTATGGTATTTTGGCATTTTTACCATAATTAGGCTAATTAATCTTAATTTAGTGTAATTAGCACGGTTGACCAATATTTAGGGTATTTTGGTTTTTTTACCATAATTAGGCTAATTAAGCGTAATTTGACCGAAATTAGCGCAGATGACTAATATTTAGGGTATTTTGGCCCTTTTTACCATAATTAGGCTAATTAAGCGTAATTTAGTGTAATTAGCACGGTTGACCAATATTTAGGGTATTTTGGTTTTTTTTACCATAATTAGGCTAATTAAGCGTAATTTAGTGTAATTAGCACAGATGATCAATATTTAGTGTATTTTGGTTACTTTGACCATAATTAAGCTGATTAAGCATAATTTGACCGAAATTAGCGCAGATGACCAATATTTAGGGTATTTTGGCATTTTTAACCATAATTAGGCTAATTAAGCGTAATTTAGTGTAATTAGCACAGTTGACCAATATTTAGGGTATTTTGGCCCTTTTTACCATAATTAGGCTAATGAAGTGTCATTTGACCGAAATTAGCACGGTTGACCAATATTTAGGTTATTTTGGCCTTTTTTACCATAATTAGGCTAATTAAGCGTAATTTTACCGAAATTAGGTTATTTTAGACATCAGGATGTCTAGAGCACGGCCAGTAGTGGACGAGCCGGTCAGTACCAGCAGCACGGAGCACATCAGTCCTCTCCTGCGGATTCCCCACAGCGAGCACCGAGTCTCACTAGCTTCTCGTGAGGTGCGTTCATTTTCTTAGATTTTCTTTAAATTTTGTTGGGTTTAAATTTTATTATGTTATCACCATACGGAATACATTTTTCAACGCAGGACATGGGTCTGTTAGATGTGAAGTTGCGGTGTCCTCACATGCAGTATTACGATATGATGGCCCCGTACCTCATCAGCCTGGGTCTCTACCAGGTTGTGGACATCGTGCGGACAGAGAAAAGCATCATCAATGCTTCTCTCATCGCTGGACTGGTGGAGCGATGGCGTCCCGAGACGCATACGTTTCACATGCCATTCGGAGAGATGACGGTGACTCTCCAGGATGTGAGTGCTCTTTGGGGTTTGCCTATCCGTGGCACACCCGTCTGCGGCGTCTCTGACAGCACCAGATTCAGAGGTGATGTCGATGAGTTGTTACGACAGCACTTCAGCACAGGTCTCTCGGCAGATTCCACTGCGCTGGAGGTTCAGAGGTAAATTTTATAACTTGTTTCTATTAATCAATTTATAATACGAGGATTATATTAGAATTTTTATATGTTTTGTATTGCAGATATACACGGGGCTACGTGATGGACCTTTTTGGTTCTGTCATGTTTCCTGATTCCAGCGGTGACCATATGCCGATGATGTATCTACCGCTGCTGCGAGACCTTGAGCAGCCGGAGCGGTACAACTGGGGTGGAGCTGTCCTGGCGTATCTGTATTCCCACATGTGCCGTAGTAGTGAGGTAAGTCACCAACTCTTAATTTAGTGTAAATTATTTAATCAATCCATCAAAATACACTGACGTCTAATGTTCTTGAAAATGCAGCCGAATGTGAAGCAGATGTACGGGCCGGTGCTCCTGCTTCAGCACTGGTCGTGGTCACGGCTACCGGTGGGCCGTCCTATCCCCAATGCGGCACCGCAATGGGGCGAGTCGGATATATGGAGATGCCCGGCATACGGCAAGAAGTGGCACGGTGGCCACAACTACCAGAATCGGACCCATGGTGCTACCGTTGGGATCAGGCCAGTCCGGTCAGAGATCCAGAGTTTGCCATCCGTTCTAGTTGAGTGGACGCCCTACGAGCAGTTCTACTTGGAGCACCTCTTGCCGGTCACGGTGATTGACCAGCAGGAGCAGGCGATGTGGTTCTACCGAGGTCCACTCATACACTTCTGGACAGTGGAGCACCACTACCCAGATCGGGTGCTCCGCCAGTTTGATCGGCCGTCATTTATTCCCGCAGATCCATCTTTGCCGATGCACACGCACAGACACCTGCACAGGTAAGTCGTAGTCTATTGTCAAATTTCTCATATTACTTGATGGCTTTGTATTGCAACTAACGTCTTACTTACAGGATGAACCACCGAGGGCGGGTGGATAAGGACTGGTGCACTCATTTTGATGCATACTGCGGGACAACCCAGGATCCTCAGTATCTGGACTTCTATCATGAGCCAGATCCGATTCAGCAAACCCAGGGAGATCCCCAGTTGAGGTACGATACTTGGTACATGCAGATCTGCATGGCCAGTGTCTATCTGCGGGGCGATTACGGTGCCCATCTCCGCGACATGATCCAGACTGATGATGGTTACCATCCTAACGGCCGTGCATTCGCTCGCAATGTAAGTCACCTAAAACTACATAGTTTTTCTCTAACTTAATAGTTCATCAATGTTTGATCTGACATGCCAATTTTGTTTCAGCTTTTGGCGGGGATCAAGGAGTGCGCTCATGGGATCTCCACGATGGGCAAGAAGAACTGGCGATATCTTGGGTACCGCATCCTCAAGAAGAATGCAAATGCGGTTGAGGATGCCGGGCACGGTGGGAAGATCATCACGATGCTGCGAGACGCCGGAGAGAACATCAACTGGCGTGAGATAAATCCGACCGAGCCTGACCCGGAGCCGATTATTGGACAGGAGTTCCCACCTTCTCCCGATTCGCATCCAGAGTGGGACTACCATGATTGGGTATTGTCCGGCGTTGGGTGGCAGGCATGGTACGACGAGCATGGACGTCCGGTGCAGCCTTATGTATGTCATACTTCAGTATCTGTCAGGTTTTAATAAATTTCTTTATTCATATCAAATTTAATAATTTATGTGTATAATTGCAGGGTCCGGCAGAGATGCCGCCACAGCCACCACCTGCGGAGACCGATACTTCTTATATGGAGTCCCTCTCGTACAGTCTTCAGGACTACTACGGGATAGCCGATGATGAGTTCAGCTCGGCACCGAGGGTACCCCGATATGGCACAGAGATGCCGCATGATGGAGAGGCGAGTGGTAGCGGGTCTCATACTCAGCCTGCATTTGGGACTGAGTTCGCTGCATCTACCTTTGGTACACCTCCGCCAGTACCGACAGTCCCTACGGGTGATGCCATATGGGATACCGCCGATCAGATACTTAGGTCTGTCGATGACCCCGAGAGAGACCGAGCCTGGCCGCGCTGGCGCCGGGCGAACGCCGGAGTACCGCCTCAGCGATATTCCCCCTCTCCGTTTTAGTTGTATTTTTACTAGTTTGTACTATTTATATTTGATATGCTATTTATGTTTGGTATATTTGGATTATCCTATATTTCGGTTCTTGTGTATGTGTGCTTTTATGGTACTATTTTTATATTTTACAGAAAAAAAAAATTATCATGATAATGCTAAACAGAAAATATTACAAAATTAAAATAGTAGCACAACATAAAAAATAAACAGAAAAATATGTTAAACAGCAAAAATAAACTCATCAAGATTAAACCGACATTTTTATTAATATCCAAAGTTGAATAAAAAGTTTGAAAACCATCGTCTGGGGTTTCAAAAGTTTGAGCTTAGTCAGAAAATCATCATCTGGGGTTTCAAAAGTTTGAATATGAAAATGTGATCACGCCTTGGTTGTAATTAACCAAAAAAAATGCTGAAATTTTGTAAAAATAAATAAAATATGAAAATAATGCAATTAAGTCAAAATTCACCCTTTATCTATCATTTTACTTTCGAAACGTATCATGTTATAAATTATTTTGAAAAAAAATTCGATTATAAATCGTAAGTCGTAAATTATAGAATGACGTATATCATGTAGTTATAAGAGTATATGTGCTATATTGTTTTATGGCGACATTTTTCTGTGGACTAATACCCGACATATTAATATCTAGAAATTGAATAATGCGGGTTAAAAAAAAAAAAATAAAAAAAAAATGAGTAAACCGGCCATTTTCTGGCCGGTTTGGATATTTTTAGCGAAAGTTTTGAACTCCGGGTATAATTAATAATTTGTATTAAACTTTGGATATTAATAAAAATATCGGTTGGGCGACCTCCAAAAATTTGGTAAATTATTTTTATATATATTACTGTGGGGTCAACGGTCAACCGTACAATAAGACCCACTAACAATGGTCCAAAAACCCTCTACGGGATTATCTCAAAAAAAGAAAAGAAAAAAAAGAAATAGGCCCAATAATATGCAGTCGGGCCCAGGTCGAGTTTACCGCCATTCACGCCTCAGTGCACTGCGCGTTTCCATCTGAACTATATCGGCCCCACCGCCGTATCACAAATCACACAACCGGTGTCTACGCCTGATCTACGGGGCCTTTTCACAGGGATAGCTCTTATTGTTGTCTCCAGTATTTAGTCTCCTCCATTCCTCTCCAGTTGAAGCGAGAATGTGAATACTTGGAGTGCTGTCGCCTGTCGGCCAATGGACACGTGACGCCGGACCCACAGACAAGGACACGGCCCTCGGTACCGTCGGTGCTAATTATCGTTTCTCTCTCTTTTTATCTATTTTTTCATTTTTAAAAATAGTTATTCCACCGAGAATGAACTGAAAAACAATATCTTGTTGAGAAATCTGTATATTTTATAACGACCTCCATAAATATGTTCCGGGATAAAGTTTGCCACGTAATGTTGATACTAAAGTTTGTCGGTGGTTCGATTTTTTATCCTGAAAAAAGGCATTGTTTTTTTTTTTTTTTTTCTATTTTGCTTTTCCTATGCAATGCATTAAATTAAGCAAAGCGCCATCAACAATATTTATAAAGTAGGAACATCTGTGAGCGACTAACAGTAACAGTTGTATTTTTTTTCCGAAGGCTGAAAATTGTTATTGTGATATGTCGGCCTGTACTTTATTGAACTGAGTGGGCTTCAGAGTTTATTAAATGGCTAGTCGGGCTGCGCTTCAATATCATGATCTTGGATCAAAGCCATTCGATTAGCATCAAGATCTGTACTGATAGTTTTAAGATTTGTACAAATTAAGTATGCACGTATTTTGATGCATACCAAACAAATGGTATTGATATCATATCTCAATTTTCAATTTTTGGATGCTCGTCCCATGAGTTTATTATTGCTTGCTATTTGAAATCAAGGAAAGGACATGCTTTTGAACTGGAGCAAACTCAAATCTCAAAGAAAATATTACGAGTAGAAAAAATAATATTATGTACAAAATTTTCATTGATTAATGGTTTTTTTTTACTTTTTATGAGAAATTCTTGATGTTCTTAGATATTAAAAAAAAAAAAACATTCAGAGAAGGTTCATCTGGTAGCAAAACTCTGTTTGAATTTTGAACCCTTAGCATACAATGCATATGTTCCCTTAGCTAGTGATATTGTACTGTGGAATGCATATCATATATGTGCATATTTTTAACTTTTTGGTCCCTTCGTCAGTCTCGATCGTCTCTTTTATTCATTAGGCGTTCATCTCTCTGTCGAGGTTTTTTTTTTTTTTTTTTGAATAATTTGTAAGGAATTAATTCGGTATATTAATATCTGCATCGTCAATTTCATAAAATTGCACAGAAAATGTTAATTATATCTAACTAATTGCATAAATGTTCAAAATCAACAGTTAAATATTTAAAGTATATCTGGTGTAATTTTAGATATAAATATCTAGCATGTAGGTATAAATATTGATCAATTCAGAAGTGATAATTAATACTTAAGTGATGATCTTGTTGTCCCTCTATAAAAAAAACAGTGAATATATAGAAGAACACCACAATATTTTTTATTGATAATATGTGTTTCAGGTAACGTGTTATCTTAATTAAAAAACAACAAGAATCATATAAAATTATTATACAAACACAAATAATACATGGAAAATGTCAGTAACAACTGATCTTATTAAACATCATGTCACATACACCTCATCATCATGATGAACTAAACGACCAAAATTGTAACATCACTTGGCCGGAGGAGGTCCGGGTTTATACCTCGACCGGAGAACCTTTCCGAACTCCACGAATTTCGCAGTCTCCGGAATAACATTTCGCACCGCTTCATTGTTGCAAAAGTTTTCAGCCCATGCACAAAGAAGCGGTATTCTGGCATCGTCTAACAGCTTCACACACATTATCTCTTCAGCTGCTCTCATCCATCCTAAGAAAGAACCGACTGCTATGTCGAGGTATTTAATCGTGTCACCACCGAAGAACGGGTTTCCCTTGCTCATCTTAACAAAAGCTTCCTCTAAGAGTTGTAGAGCTGCCACTGTTTGCTCCTTGGCCTCGTCGGTTTGAGAAATTATTATTGAGTCAAACAAAGAAGAAACAAACTGCAATAGTTTAATAACAAGTTAGCATAACAAACAATCAAATTTAATGGTTTTTTATATTGCAAAATGTAGTTTGTGCAACAGATTATGAAGCAGGGGATTTCCAAATAATTAGGCCTTATAATTTGAATGGTTTTTTATTATGCATATTTGAGATCCTATCTGTTTATGTTGTTGGTGTTATTCTTGTTTTTTCATACAATAATTCAGCATTGCAAGGACATTAAAAATAAAGATCATTCTAGTATGTACTTCAACAAAGAATTTGATTCTTTTTTCAAAACAATATTTTTTTTCTCACATGAGCAATTCTCACATGTATATATAGAAGCAGGGACGGAATTAGAAAATTTAAGTACGGTGTAATTTTTATTCTATAAGGAGGCTAAAAGTATTAATGCATACAAAAATTATAAAATTTATTAGATAAAATTACAAAATTTCAATTTATAAGAATGGCTTAGTATCCTTTTCAATATACTACCTTCCATTCAGGCATAGAAGACATGAATATTCTCTCGGTTAATGTACAAGAGTTAAATGGTACTTTAACTGCTAATACTAAACACTAATTAAGCAAGACTATAAGATTGATCATTACATTGTCATCGAAATAGACGGTCCAAAACCGATGCATAGCTCGCTCATACGCATCAGTTGGCAGCAAAGATGCATAGCTCGCTCATGAACTCGCATATCGGTTTCCCGTCATAAATCAAAACCGGCATCTTCTTATAAACCAGATTCGACTGGAGCAGCAACTCGCTCTTTGCACCGAGGTCCTCTTCTATGAATTCATATTGCACCTCTTTAAGGTTCAGTGCAATTCTAGCCCGTGCGACAAAGGGACTCACCCATGCCCCAACTAATTTCACTTCCGGCTTTCCACTTGTTGCCATTTGATATTCACTTGTGCAGTACTGTGTTTTGAGAGCGTCTGTTTGCTCTAACTAAATTATATAATGAGGCAGGGGTCGTTTTTGGTTGGCTGATATTGATCGGCATTTATGATTATTGCTATACTATTTGTGTGAATACTAGGATCTTGTAGACATTTTTGCACATCATAATTCATACAGCAAACAGTCAAATGAACCAATTGGATGGTTTAAATTGAAGGGCCCGACATTGAAAGCTTCTTTTGACGATATTGCAATCTAGATGCAAAGAAGATAGATGTTTGCCTAATTTGTATCCCTTAATCTACCTTTTCTAGTTTGAAAAAAATGGAAGAAGCTGCCAAGGATCATCAAGGCTATAATTGATCTAGTTCATAGGTTCTTTTGAGGTAAGATGGACGAGAACAGATACCTGGAACAGAATGATTTGACCAATTGGCCAAGAAAGGGCTATCTCAAGGGTGGTTTAATTAGATATCAGTTTTTTTTTTTTTGGATTCTGACAGCTTGTTTAGCTAGTTCTTTATACACTGTAACCCCCAAAAGTGGGCTTTTCTGCCAAAAAAAAAAAAAAAATCTCGACGCCTAAAGACGTGGGGGGATTGATTGTGTTGAAATTTTAATTTGAAAACTCAAAATTTACATTTTATATATGAGAAAATTTCCGGTGTCACCGCATCTTTTCAAATTAAAATTTCAACACAATCAATCCCCTCATGTCTTTCTCTTTTTGAAAAATGTTTGGCAGTGGCTGCCAAGATTCTCTCTCGTTCATATTGAGGTAATACTGGCAGCCTGTACTCTCATCTCTGGAATATATTTTTGGTTTTCATATTTGAAAAAAGGATAGTGCAGTACAAATGAGGGTGTTATACGAAAACTTTGAAAACTATGTGACAAATATTTAATATTCTTTGCTATCTGTAAAATGTGAGGGTTTTATGTGAAAAAAGTATGACATCATTTTGCTTGATGAGTTAAAATCCTAGAAATTATTGTGTTGTACTCGCTAGTAAATTAATCGAATATAAACATGTTATTTATTCTTTTTCTTATGTCAGTCAGAATGAATATTCATGATCCTCCCAAGTCTTTTAAGTAATAAGATCATCTACATCCCAGCAACTCAAATGAATTTCTATATAACTGTTAACCACTTTTTAGAAATTAAGGTCTCTAAAGTTTCTAACTCTCATATTTCTGAAATTAATTTTAGAGTTTCTATTAAACCACATCAACAATAAATTAACAAAGAGAAATAATTTGAGCCAATCATTTGATCAACATAAGTTTATAAACAGTTTCTTAATAAGAAACTTTACTGCATAGTTTCTAAATAAGAAACTCTTCCACATTCCTAAAACTGAATTAAAAACTGTCACATCAGATTAGAAACTCTAATATTACCAGAGATGTAGCTGCTCTAAATATTCAAACCATAACTTCTTTCTTGATACCTTAGTAATTCAGCTTGTCATAAATTATATATATCATTACGAATTTTCATGATTTGTAAGCACATGTTTTGTAAATCAGCCTTCTTCACTTTTTCTAAATACGGTGCTTATGACTCAAAACTTGGGAGAAATGTTCACATCTTTTTCAGGTCTAAAGAGAACACTATTGTATGTGATGAAATACGTAATCTCTATATTTGTTTAGATCTTCTCCATATGGTAGTTTCTTAATTTTTAGTTAATGGCTCAGCCACCAAGGAACGAAAAATTACTTTTGGTTTTAGTATTAGTTGTCACTGTACACAGTTTACTTCATGTCAATTACATTTATTTAATCATGATAAATCTGTTGTAGGGTCAGAAATAAGTTTCCAAGATAGTTCACCACAAGGAAGGAGGTAACTTGATATCTTGAGCAGGGTTCTAAATAGGGTGTTTTCGGACCATAAAAGCTATGGCGATATTGGCGCTATAGTGGCGCAATATGGCAATAGTGTCGTTTATTTAGCCGTTCCGCTATGATGCGATAAACGCTATTTAAACCTTTGATCTTGAGTAAATGTTTTGCTTAATTTTATACAGTCCAAGGGAGTTATTTGCTGGCAATGGTTTTGCTTGTTGGATACTCATTTTCTGGTTTAGGCAGTATACAACTTGATATCTTGAATAGTCTCATGATCTATGCGTTGTTTGTTCTTCTTCTTTTTTCAACTTACCAGATTGAAGGAGCTCACATTATTTGCTATTTGAGGTTTAGTAGCGATGGGAAATGATTTTGGGAACGCAGGGGTGAAAATGGAAAAACGGGTAGAAAGTATAGAGATAATTAAAACAAAATATGAGACATTTTAAATCCTGGTAAATACAATAGCAATGATTCTGCTGCAATGGAGCATTGACTTTTTAATATTATCTAATTTTTAAATCAATTTTCTTTATCGGTTGTTATTACCTGTATGAAATTATGAGATGTCAACTTTTCTGACTTTGGAGCGTCATTGGCTTGGTTTTTCTTCATTTCTGATCTATTTTTATGTATATATAAACTCTTTATTGATAAAAAAAACATTATTTCATCATATATCTTTGAAAAAAAATTGCTTGCTACCATTGACATGATATAATTTCGGTTTTAACAGCAATGTTCAGATACCAGTATATCAATTTCAGCAACAATAACCATAAACCGTGACAACAAATAACCATATAATAATACCTTGTGAGAAATCAATCCAAACACAGCCTAAAAAATTTGAAAAAGAAGCAAAAGATAAATTAGTCAATCACTGCAATTATTTTTCATTTTCCCTAAGCAGAAACTTGTCCACTCAACAAAAATCATATAAAAGGATTATACAAATACAAATCATAATGGGAAATGTCAGTAACAACTAGTCACCATGCAACCTACACCTCATCATATACCAAAATTGAAACATCACTCGGCTGGAGTTCTGGTTTTATTCCTTGCTAGAAGAACCTTGGAGAACTCCACGAGTTTTGCGGTCTCCTGCAAAACAACCCGCACTGCATCATTGTTGCAAAAATTTTCAGCCCATGCACTGAGGAGCGGGGTCCGAGCATCATCTAACAACTTGAGGCCACTCATCTCTTCAATTGCTCTCATCCATCCTAAGAAAGAACCAAGTGCTATGTCGAGGTATCCAATCGTGTCACCACCGAAGAATGGCTTTCCCTTGCTTATCTTGTCAAAAGCTTCCTCTAAGAGTTGTAGAGCTGCCACTGTTTGCTCCTTGGCCTCGGCCTTAGCCTCTTCGGTTTGAGACCTTATTGTGCTAAAAAGAGGGGGAATAAACTGCAAGAGTGAAATAACAAGTTAGTATAACAAATGCAACGGTATTGTATATAGCAAAATGTTGTTTGTGTGACAGATTAAGAATGTAGGATTTCCAATTAATTAAGCCTTTAATTTGGATGTAGCCCATGGGCCTGGATTGAAATTAGAGCCTTTCCAAACAAACATAGAATGGATATATTCTCTCTCATTCATACAGAATACAGATCCTAATATGTTGGAGATGATAACCATCTCCTATCAAGGTGTAAAGTTTCTATAACACTTCAAATTTAATTAGCTAGCTAGGAATGAGAAGAGTTTGGATTACGTGTGTCGATTACATGAAGTGACACATTTTGTTATTGTTAATAATGGTCAAGTCACGTGACACATTACATGACTTTTTTCAACATTATTGCTTAATTATAATTTTTTTTATAGTTTGTTATTTTTTGATATATTTTGTTATTGTTTTCTTTAAACTAACTTAAAATTTAAACAATAATTAAACGCGATTAGTCATGTCACGTTTGATTGCGTCATGTGTAATCACAACGTGACTATTCTCTACTATTTTAGTCACGTCACGTCACATTTTTCCTTCGTGTTTTTCCTTAGATACTATGATTTCGATCAGTTTATGTTATTGATGATATTCTTGTTTCTCGCTGCAATTACTATTAGTAAGTACTAGAACAAAAAGAATTTATTGTTTTTCAAAGTAAGTACTTTTCTTTTCACAGGAGCTATCTGACATGCACAAAAGACATAAACATTATCCCGGAAGTCTTAGGTCTTTTTGTACAAGAGTTAAATGGTACTATAACCACTAAAACTAAACACTAAGCAAGACTTAAAAGATTGATCAGTACCTTGTCATCAACATAGACGGTCCAAAACCGATGCATTGCCCGCTCATACGCGTCAGTCGGCATCAAGGTGATTCCAGATCCAACCCAAACATCATCGATATACTGCACAATGATCATTGATTCGCATACTGGTTTTCCGTCATGAATCAAAACTGGCATCTTCTTATAAACCGGATTCGACTTGAGCAACAACTCGCTCTTTGTACCGAATTGCTCTTCCAGGAATTCGTATTGCACATCTTTCAGGTTCAGTGCAATTCTAGCCCTTGTGGTATTCGGGCTCGACCATGTCCCGAGTAATTTCACTTCTGTTTTTCCACTTGGTGCCATTTGATATGCACTTGTGCAGTATTGTGTTTTGGGAGCGTCTGTTTGCGCAATCCAAATTATACAATGAGGCGGGGTCTTTTTTGGTTGGCTGATAATTGACCTTCTATATTTTTTTACACTTCATAACTCATACCGCACACGGTCAAATAAACCACCCTTCTCTATTTTTTTAACCCGAAGAAGAGGTCCTGTCCTTTTCTTTGATATTAAATGAGTATAACAAATCTAATATATTAGACGGAAACTACCAAGGTCCTTCAATTCATCCATAGTTTAGTATTTTTTTCCTCTTTCTTTGAAAACGGAGACGGTCGATCTGATGACTTTTGGGTGTATATTGCGACCTAGTCCAATGTAATTGACTAATTGGTACCGTTTTGAATTTCGAGGCCAGTTAAATTTATAAAAAAAAATTGAGAGGGGATTTAATGTCAGAACACAAATATTTACCAAATTTTGAGAGGGGCTTTAAATTCGTTAAAAATAAACCGTTTTGTATTCTAGCAAATATATGAGTATTTTTTTCTATTTGACATAAATTGAAACTAATTAATTAAAAAGGTGCACTTAATAAAGGTTTAGCAAACAAATATTTAACTATCATGCTGACTTGATTTGGAGAACTTACTGAGATTTTTTCTAGCAGTTTATCCCGAGTTGTCCGACAATGAGAAATAATATTACATAACTCGAAGAATACATAACTTGAATCGCTTTCCTAACAATTAGCTAACAGAAATAATACATTATTACTTTCTCTTCTCTTTAGACATATACAACACCTTATTTTGATAACTCGTCATGTAAAACATTTCATCACAGAGATTACACAGGTCATGGAGATTGTCTAAGATGTACCTCGAGCAAGATAAAAAAGGGAAAATAAGAGTGAAAAAAGATGTAATACATTTCTAGTGACTACTCAGACCATAAAATCCACTAAAATCATTATTACTATCATTGAATGTTCAACCAGAACATCAAATTCTCTCTAAAGCACTTTGACCTAACCAAAAATAAAAAGGCTCCACAATGCCCATCAGATTTTACCTTCCTGGGCACTTCATAGATCCCAAAAATCATCTATACCTCAGACCACTATTAAAGAAAAAAAAATAAAGAACCTATACATTTCTGATTAGAACTCCTTACCTCAAACAAGGATCTGAATGCAGCTTCAAAACTCTCTTACTTGTGAACAAATCAAGTTTTTCACTGTATAACAGGCTCCTTCAGTATTGCATCTACCTCTTCACATGTTTATGGTATGGAAGGAAAAATTGACCAAAATTATGCTTCCATAAAAAAACATGTACTGATCATGGAAATGGTTTTGTAAGTATCAATTCCGTGACCAGATAAAAAAAATGAGGGGAGCATGCAACTAATTATCTGCTTGGAAGAAAAGAACTTGAGGTTGCAGATGCCCCTTCTCACACATTGCTATGACATCATCCCAACTACCAACTACCTGTTGAAAATATAAATGACAAAAACAAATTTACATCCAAGCAGCAAATGATTATATCAGAGAGACTTAGGGATGTTTATTTGTATTAAGGGCTACATGTCTCATCACCTTAATGTTCAATGTCCAGTCATTGTTTGATAACAATATCTGGAAACATATTACCGTACAGTGCTGCTCATGCTCAGAACTGGACAACTGGCCTTTCAGAAATAATAATTTTAGCATAGTTAGGAGACACAATGCTTTTACAAGGATATGTGTGTCCACATAGGTAATAATCAAAACTGCTGACATCTATATACATTCTTGTATGAAGAAAAACTTTATTGTCACCTTAACTGTCTGGTCGTCAAACATGACCCACCGTTCATTCTCATATGCAAAGCAGTGATAATGTTGCCCATAGTAACAAACCTGTCAAAACACGGACAAAAATATCAAAATATGGTGAAATATGATCTCTAAGTTGCATTAAGTAAAAAATTACTAAACAAAATTAGCAGTTTTAAAATAGAATGATAAAATGAACAAAAAGGGCATACTACTGAAACAAGGTGATGTTTTCTTCCTTTATCAATCCCACGGTACATGGCACTAATGTCAATTTCAGTAGTGATGCCAGCCAAAGTTCCAGATATGTCCTCTGGCTTTTCCTTCATATGCTGCCAGCCCAATACTGCATTTTTTAACAAAATAAACAGGAAACATCTCAGGTCAACAAACTAGACACCAAAGAACCATTCTATTAAGTTTCCTCTTCATGCCCCTGCAAGAATGTACCCTATTCTGTAACCTCTTCAAAAAAGAAATTAAAGAATATAACAGGTTACAGAGAAAGGGGTAGTTTACATGTTATTTTTATGCTGGAGGACAGGGATGGTGTACAAATAGTGTGACATCAGAATGAACATAAGCTAACTGGAAGCTTTTGTGCACAGAAATTTTTTAAAATACTTCAAGAATTGGGAGCTCACCTGTCATAAAAACATGAGGGGAACTTGAGAGAATGTGATGGATGTAATTCGGTGCGCCACAGCCACCATTTTCAGGATCACAAGTCAATTGATGATTCGTCTCTACTATCTTCAGTAGTTCATCAAATGAATTATCCGGACACATGCTCTGAAAGAATTATATTTTCAGTTAATAGTTCAACAATATACACAGAGACATAAGCACATCACAATACTACTCGGATGATGTTTAGCTGCATAAGGATTTAAATTCTAACTATCTATACAACATTATGAACTAACTTATTGGGTTTCCTTAATTAATTTGCAAAATATTGTCAAGGTGGTCATGTTGTTTCATTCTAAATTAATTTAGCTCATATACAACTAGACACATCATCAGGAGATCAAAGGATCCACACTTCTCTAACACATTTTGGAATGCAAATATCAGTCTAATAAAAGGTATAAACTACACAATATTTTTTTATAAGATGTGATAAAAAAATACAAGAAACCTACAGAAAAGTAGATTAAGAAATCAAAGACTGTTTCTTTCTCACCTTAGTGGCTCGAAGAGCACTAGCATTAATATTGTGGAAGTAAGAGGTGTACTTGAGGCGTCGTGATTCAAGCTTACAGTTGTAGCAGTTCATCTGCTCAAAAATGTCCATGCCAAAGAGAGAGTGTGCTATGCAAGTATTGTCTGCACAGTCCCACGACCCTACGGAGGACGTCTCAGGTTCTGTCTGAGAAGCGAAGGAATTGTGGAGGCACTCGAAAATCACTCCTAGTACCTCTGACGCATCATTCATTTGTTTCTGTCGTCAACAAGTTTAGAATGACATACAGTTCCGATTCCAACTATTACTGATTGCATGCAGGACTACAAAGAATAATTTTGATTTGCTATGCTTTGCACTTCCAAGGTACTTATTACAGCATCATTCTTATATTACTTTTGTCACTATAATTATATGCAACTGAACTAACAATATATTTTTTTTCAATTATATTTTTGGTAGGTTGTAATGGATTTGCAATAAAACTACAAAATAAGAAAGGTTTGCGATAAACCCTAAGAAATAAAAAGATTCACAAATTACCTCCTGAAAGAAATTACTGTCAGGATAGAGCTTGCTCAGAGCCAGCCGAAGAGAAGTCGGCTCAACTGTATCTCCCTCGCCTCCTTCTGACGCCTTATTTAGTGCCACAAAAATCTCATAAAGAGCACACACAGCACAAGGATCGGCGATGTGTGAGTGAAGTGAGCACGTAGCCAGAAACTCCTCTCTAAACCGCTTAATATGCCATAATGACTGAAAAAAACATAAAGTCAGAAAAGAATGTACAAAGAATACCTATCAATGCCAACTAACCTCCTAGAAAAGAACCGATTTTTTGTTTAATCCAAAAGGCGAATGGAAAACATGAAAGAAGCCAGCTTGGTACCAAGCCTATTTAGTACCTGGATAATCACGTTTAAAAAGCAATTGTATTCTCCAACAGCATTCTTAAGGCCGGGGCCCACAGCGTCACTTTCCAATGCAATGCTACCAACCTCACTTGTCCCATTTTGAGAATCCCACTCTATATATAGTATTGGAATAAGAGATCAGTACTGAGGATTCACCAAACCCAATGCAAAATATCATTTTATACATAAATACAACTACAGCACTAAGCCCTTTGAACAATATCATACCAAGGCTTTGCAGCACAGCTTTTTTAAGATCCTCTTGAAATCTCTCTTCATCCTCTTTCTCGTCATGAATTTGCCTCAAAGATTTAGCACCATTATCTGCTACAACGTGAAAAAAAAAAAAATTGTAAGTACATAAAAGAAAATCACATACAGAAGGTCACTCTAAACTATATTCCAACCATTGACCAGAGTTGTGTGTCCTGTACCGCCATTTGCAGAAGCATGATCCACAGACTGATGCTCTCCAATTTCCATATGTTGAACTTTGCTGGGTTCTGCGAAACATTATATAAAAATGAGAGGCACATTTAAATAGAAGATATAGTTGTACCAGTAGAGCATTGTACTATAAAAAATCTCTTGCTGTGGAGAAGTGGTTGAAGAAATTGAGATGAACTCAGAAACAGTAATAAAAACCCAATGAAGTGTGCTGAGGTTCTGCAAACCCTTATACGAGAGATGGGTTTAAAAAAAGATATAATTGTAGCAGTATAGGCAGAGCATTGTGCTATACAAAATCTCTTGCTGTTCTGTGAAAAGTGACTGAAGAAATCGAGATGAACTCTGGAACAGTGACAGTAACCCCATATATTACATGAGATTCCAAACAAAAAAATAAAAAATAAAATAACTTACAAGTTAAAAAAGTACTGTTTTATCCCTTATATAAAATATCTACTAAGCAAAGCTTTATAAATACACGAAAACACGATGAAAAGGTTAAACCAGACTTTGAACACCGCGGTGTTATAATTCTGAAATAATTAAACAGACTTGACGGATTCTGGACGATAAACCTGATTATGAATCGAAAACCGGTTTTACTTTACGAAGCCATTCTTTACAGTTTTTTACAACTATCCAAGGGTTAGAGTGCAATTTCCAGGTCTGACACTTTCTGAAAAGTTAATTTGTAAACTGATTTGCTATAATTGATATTGTGTTATGTTATTAAAAAATAAGTGTTATTTATAATTAGGAATTTGTAAAACTACAAAAACTAGTCGTTATAGAAAATGCGGGTATCATAATGTATTGGACGTTTCATTTCACATAATCATTAAACCGAAACTGCAATGCCGCAAACGTTTTTTTAAAAGTTGACTAAAACGAAAGCAATTTGCAGACATACAAACCTTGCTTATGCTTCTGGTTTGATTGACGGCCTGTTTTGTTGGCCTTTCTGGGGCCACCATTGTTGGCACCGTTAACAGGAGATGCTCTTGGCAGGCCATTGTTGGCACTGTTAACAGGAGATGCTCTTGGCAGGCCATTGTTGGCACCGTTAACAGGAGATGCTCTTGGCAGGCCATTGTTGGCACCGTTAACAGGAGATGCTCTTGGCAGGCCATTGTTGGCACCGTTAACAGGAGATGCTCTTGGCAGGTCATTGTTGGCACCGTTAACAGGAGATGTTCTTGGCAGGCCATTGTTTGCACCGTTAACAGGAGATGCTCTTGGCAGGCCATTGTTGGCACCATTAACAGGAGATGCTCTTGGCAGGCCCAACTGCTTTTCCGCTATATTCATTCCTGATTGTTCCTTTGCAGGCTCCACATTATTAGATGCAGCATTTTGCTGCTTGTCAGTATTAAATCCAACCGTGATTTCAGGGAAGTGGAAATCCCCAAAGCTGATCCCCTCAAGAACAACAGGCGATATGTCGTTGGTGTTGCTACTCTGAGGATCATGCTGATAATACTCAACAACAGCTTTGGATTGGCTGATCAGGTCATGCCGCTGTTTTTTGGCTTCCTCCTCTATCCTCCTCTGGTATTCTAGAGTTTTCTCGAGTTTTCTCTCCTCCTCCAATCTTCTCTGGTACTCCAGGGTTTCTTCTAGTTTTCTCTCTTCAGCCTCTATCTCTACCATTCGCTTTGTTTCTTCTTCATCTTGGTTTAGAGTCTCATCAGTTGTCACTTCCTCCATATTACCATCCATGGCGACCTCACTAAACAAATACGGCCATCAGTATTCCTTGGATAATTATAATCCTTGTTGGTTTTTCTGTTCACAACATTAAGTAATCAGAACTTGAGAAGGGATTTGCTTACGGTTTTTCTGTGGTTCCTTCATGAATAACAGTGTCCAAGCTCGAGCCCTGGAAAGTAACTAAAAGTATTAGAGATGTAACAACTAAGATTACCCACGTACATTATACCTACAACATCACTCGAGGCTTGATTATGTGAAACTCGTCTTAAACATATCATATTGACAACTGTTTGACTACAATAACATATAAGACAACTACATTCAAGTGCTTGAGCAGTTCCTTAGGGTTTTAGCCAAAAAGGCATTCAGGTCCAATACCAATTCTACAATATTAATGAATAACTAAAGATGTATAAATTGACAACCTTGGGAGACTTGGACTTCCTATAATCTCTGCTCTTTTTCTTTTCCTTTGACTTCTCATTCAACTGTTTTGACTCTGAACTGTTTTTCTCGTCATCCTTTGCTAGCTCAGCTAAGAAGGCCTCTCTTGCTGCATCAGATCTAGCCTTTGCATCCTTGTCCACTAGCTCCTCCAGCCGTGTCTATAAGTCAAAATTTAAGAAAAACAAAATATGTAAAATAGGAACATCATTCCTTTCACATTCTTTATATCTTCTTAATGGGCAGCTGTACAAAGATGATGGAAAAAAAAGAGATGTACAGACCCGAAGAAAGGATTTAATGATAGGGATGAGAACAAAACGGTAGTCAAACAAAGAGACAGGCCCCAGCTTGTGCTCCAAAAGACGCATCCCTGCAACCCCTCGCATGATTCGAACATCTAGCTTGTTTAGCTGTAAATCATATCACATCAAGTCAAGTTCGAAAATCGGTTGCATAGAGCAAGTTTGGTTTACAAGGTACCAACACATTGCGCTAGATTTAGAACATCCATTAACTTGGAGTTGAAACTTTACAGACCAATTACTGGCACTCAATTATGCCATACTCTCTGTCTGGGTTTCAAAGAACTATCCACGTTAACACATGAATTCCACCCCCTCCCCCCCCTCCATCAAATAAAAAAATAAATAAAAAGTTGATAACCCAGATCAAAAAATAAAGTGTGCGCTAATGAACATTTTATACACCTGAACTCTAAAAAAATGTCACAAAGGATGAACAAATAAATAAAGCACTTGCCTCTGCACTAATATTGTCTTTCTTACTATTAATAACATCATTTATGAGGTTATCCCCTGCAGGCCCAAAGTCTTGCATTCTCCACTCATCCTCATCTCCAGCTTCTATATCACGGTGTCTTGACCCGATGCCGTCTTCATACGCATAATGGTTTACATTAAATTGCTGATGTGCCTCTTTGAACAAGGATCTTATCAGATCAAGTTCCTCCTGACTGTTCTCTATTGGCATCTCCTCTACTTGCATCTCCATCAGCTCACCATACCTCTTTTTAAGGAAATCTTCATAACCTAAGCCCTTTTTCTCTCTCAGATTCTCTAGCAACTCGAGGATTTGTAAAGTTCCAAGGTATTCTAGTTTTCTGTAACACAAGGTTTGACAGAATGAAAGCTCCTTTTCTAGATTCTGTAACAACTCCATTACCTGGTTCGGTTTCTCCTCCTTAATGCAAGCCCATGCTGTCAGCCGGTCAGCACTGGAAAGGCCCGCATAAATCCACTGAAACAATGCATTTGCATCTATTGGATCTCTCTCACTTTCAGTTCCTTCAATAGTAAGTGTAGATGTATCAATATCGAGTTTGACTCTTTCTAAATAAATGCCTTTTTTTGTAGTACCATCTCCATCTGCATCCCCAGCAGCAGCATCCTTCTCCACCAACCTTGGTAATCCACCAGTCTGACAAAGTTCTTGGAGAAACTTGAGTACAGATCGGAGCTTTGAAGCGTCCAATAAGCAGAGGCCCAGGGGGGTCCTCTCTAGTTCCTCACCACAAACAAAGAGAACATTGGAGGGGAGAGGAAGTGTCCTTATCTGGTCATTTGTAAATTCAAGCAATTTTCTAACATGCCTAGTTGAGAGGCACCGATGCTTTGTCATGAAGCAAAACATTGACTGAATCTTCTCCAGTAGTTTACCCCTCTCAGGATCATCGGACAATGGCCATTTGTGGGGCCCTACTGCAGCAGCATCCTCACCATTCACCTCACACTCAATTTTCTCAAACCCATTGCAATCCCCACTCTCATTAGCCTCTCCCTCCAAGCTATTGACTGGGCTTGCATAATCTGAGTTATCAGAATTGGCGTTCATTAACAAGTTACTGTTTCTATTAATCTCTTCATCAGAAGACCTGATTACAGTCTCCACGTCGATTGGTTTCAAGATGGCGTTGGTCAGCATGCCAACCCAATTAGGGTCAACCTCTTCTGGGATTGCCTCCATTGCACGATCAGAAATCACCCCAACATGTGAACTGACATGGTTCAGGTGGGACACAGCGTCAGAGAACTTCTCGTCACATTTAAAGCAGAACCAATATTCCCATGTGCCATTCTCCTCAGCAAAGGATAAAGCCTCAGAGAGTAAATCCAGCACAGCAGTTTCTTTTAAGTTTGTATAATGAGACTTAATCTCTGGTATGCTTGCTCTCAATAAGCCGAGCTGTCTCTCAGCTGGCATGGAGTTCCAGTATGCCCGGACCTGGTCCATGCGGTTTGAGGAAGAGCTACTTACTGGCTTACGTGAAACTGGTTTGCGGCGGTGTAACCCAGAGGAAGAGGATGATGAGGCAGCAGCTGGGGAATGCTCGTCCTCAATGTGAGAACCAGATGATGTGACAGAAGGAGACTGGCCGGGGTCAGCACGTTGTTGTTGTAACAGCCGTGCGGCTGCAACGCGCACCTCAATCTCTTTGCGACGTTCATCTAGGGTTTTGGAGGCCTTTTTAATCTCATTGTTCCTGCGAGGTGGGGGTGCAGTGGGGCCTGTCGGTACACGATATTCAAGCTGCTCGTTGAAGCTGCGCACCGGAATCAGGCGGTATTTGTCCTCATTTAGAGTTTTCATCCAGGTTGAGATGGAAGCAAGGTTGCATTTCTGGATTAGGTTGCGTAACTCCCCTTGTACCTATCATATACACAAATTATCGTCATGTGGCTACTTATACCAAGCTAATTCATCTTGGAAGTAATCTGTTTTGCAATACCTATTTTGTAACTACTAGTCTACCAATGTCAATACTACTAGTTTATTTTTCTTCTTAGTTTAGTTCAGTACTACATTGAACTCATGAGAAAATGGGAGCACAAATAAGATTAACAGACCTTTCTTGACACTCTGTACTAAGTCAAGAATCCGATATTGGTGTATTGGTGCTACTATAAAGAAAGGACAATAACAATTACAGTACATATTCAACAAGAAAGGAAAAAATATATCAAACCAGAAACCAGAAATTAATACAGAGTCCAATAAAAATTTATGTCACATAGGCTGTTGTCAGAAACCAAGGGTGGCATGAGGTGGTACACTACCAAAACCATATCCCCTGAAACAAAATGACAGCACTATCAATTCCAAGTTGCTTGCATGGACCCCTAGCTTCCTATTCCATTTCTCAAAGGATGTCTCAAATTGGAAGGGCTTTATTTTCCCAGAGAAAACTATTACTAATTTGTTAATTAGTTCATTCCTTTTCTATATGCAGTGCTTGTGTGTTAACTTCTGCGAATACTTTTTTTTCCTCTTTCCTTTGAGAAGCAGATTCTTATCTCATGGGTACAAATATTTTGCTAAATATATGCTCTTATTTGGTTCTAATTGTATGGCACCAAATCATGTACTATGAAAGAGTAAATAAAAGCCATTCTAGGAAAAGAAGACGGATTCTGTCAAGTTAAAATGAGATGTCGTTGAAAACTGCGAAATAAATTAACTCTGTTTGCACTACCACTGCTAGAGTAAAATAGATCTTGAAATTCTGGAAATATTGCCTTGAATTTGAATAAAAAGCTTTTATTACTATTGGTCCACAAAAACACCCCAATCACCACCAAAATTACAATAAATATTCTGAAGAAATGCAAAGTCCCACAATATCTAGCCCTTATTCTACAAAAAAGAAAGTTACCAAAGCATGATATAATAACCATTGAAATCGTACTCTTTATTTAATTCTAACAAATAATTAATTGCACAGTGACAAGCGGTTTCACCTAAGAATTAAGGCAAAACCCCTCAAAGTAAATTGAATTCAAGCTTAAGACTAACCTGATTAATCCTCGCTTCTGGTGTGGATGCGGCAGTCTCTTCACTGACATGCAACGATTCCTCAGCAGGGTCCACCGGGTTCTCTACAAGGAGAGCTCTTTCACACTCAGTCAAAGCCAAGTCATACCCCCCTGACTCAGCCGTGTATTCAAGCAACAGTGAAGCATAGAAATGCGCGAACTCGATGGAATTTGGAGCCAGCTCAGTAGCCCTTTGTGCGGAATCAATTGCAGCCTTTGCATGTCTCTGCTTCGCAACTGAGTCCTCGATCATAGCTGCCAGTTTAGCGTGGACCGTGCCGTTGACCCGGTGTACCAAAGACGAGTCGCCGTGCTTGCCGACTGCCTCGCGCATCAAACGAAGGGCTTTGGTGGGATTGCCACGTCGGAGCGCAGTCAAAGACCGCTCGCACTCCGATTTGATCTCCGGCGTGGGATCGCGCGGCGAGGAATCCGCCACCGGTTTTGCGGCGGACATCGGAGAGTGAGCCGAATGGGTAGGGTTTCGCTTTTTACCCATGGAAAGAGATGAGTACGGAGACGGGGTACTAAACCTCTCTCTCTCTCTCTCTCTCTCTCTCTATCGTGTTGTGATTTATTCGGAGTATTTTATTTCGCTTATTTCACCTAACACTTCGCCATTAAGCAACAGATGGAGATGTACAAGATGTCAGGATCCGATCTATCTACCTAATGCTATGGGATTGGGAGAGAAGGATGGAGGAGGGGCAAGAAGGGACGAAAGAAAAACTGGAGTCGGGGTCGAGCGAGAAGTTATCTGGTGAACAAGGTCTGAAGAACCGTGACTTGCCGTACTCTGTTTGGGTAGGCATAGATCGAGGCTTTCCGCATAGACCAGGTTCAGCGGACTTCCCCTCAAGTATTAGTGTATTACCATCGAGAAATTTTCTTTAAAGAGCAAGAGAAATTTTCTTTAAAGAGCAAGAAAATAATTATCAGGAATTTTAATCAAAATTTAGTGACCATATTTACGGAAAACAAATTGAATTGATAAGTTGCCAGCAGGGGAAGAATTGTTTTGCAAAATTTACACCCTTACAAATTGAATAATTCGAGCTTTTTATCTGTCAAACAAAGAATAAATTTAAAAAGTAAAATGAAATAATATTTGAGTTAATTCCGAATAAATTACTTCACTTCTTCGTAGTTACTTCTAAGCAAGAATAGTTCATATGATTGTGTTAGAATCTTAATATAATGTTCCACATTTCTCTACTTTTGCCAATAAAAATAGTAAGTTGCAGCTTTATGTAGTCTTATGTGCACGAATGGAGCAAGCAATTGTCACGAGCATAGTCACAAGATTCACGAATTATTTGTGAATAATTCGTTTTTGGTGATGCCGAAACCGAACGTCAAATTATTCGCAAATAATTCGCGAATTTTACAAATTTTTTTCAAATTTTAAAAAATTATTCACGAATTTTTCCCACAAATTTTTTTTTTTGCTCTCTTGTAGGGCTAAATCATGAATTTTTTAGCTCGCGGAATTGAATCTGAATAATTCATTTGTCATTGTGGTCACGAGCTAAGGAAAATGTTGTTCGGATTGGTAGTGTAGACTTAGAAGAAAAAGAAAAAACACATACAGCCGTGTGGCGGGCCGCTCTTGAGAACAAGTATCCTCTGCATTACTATAAAAGATCGCCCTTCACTTTACGGTTTGAGATTAACTCTCAGCCGCTTTGAGATTCGAGCTAACGCAGGGGGCATTATTAGGGCTTTGAGATTTGTGCCAAGTTAAAAAGAACGGTTCAGATCTAATAATTGTAAAAGATTTCCTATTACGGTACCGAAGAGGATGTGAATTCCGCCCTTCAACTATTTGGTAGATCGATTCTGATTTTCAGTTGCACAACAGAGAATTTTGTATTCATATAAATTATAAAAAAAATGATAGAGGAAAAGAGAAAAAGTACACGAGTTGTTAGACCCACAGAAAGAACAGAGACATTTTTAAGTTTGGATCTGAAGAAATGATATTGATGTAAAAATAAAAAATTCTTCTTCTCCAGTTGCCTGGGATCCTTCTTCAATACAAAAAAAGCTCCAATCTTTCTACGGATCTAACAACTAAGAGTCTGATCAATTTTCAATTTGTTTACAAGGATCGGACCCACAACATTATTTACAATTATAGTGCAATTTTATTCACATATAGTCTAAGAATAACACATACAATGAAAGTGTGAAAGATCGAGGTACTTAAAATTTTATGAGAAAAGGAGTAGATGCATTTTACATGAGGCCAAAACTCCTATGTACATAGTTAATATAATTTACTAATTTTAGTGTTTTGGTAGTTATAATTCTTCCAACTCATGTTTCATACAAATTTTGGAGCCTTGGATTAAATTTTTCTTATTTCCACGGTTAATATAAATTACTAATTTTATTACTTATGTACGATAAATGTTGGAATTACTAATAATATTTAAGTATCTATATACATGTCAAGTGCCAAGTCATCCATTAAATAAATTGTGGCAAAAAATTTATCCTTTTAGTTGGCTTTCTTAATTTTCTTATTTCCCACATTCATTTTTAGTTCTCTCAGTTCTTTCTTTGCTCACTCGTTATTATCTTTTACTATGCCTCTTTTCTTAAACCTTAATTCTATGCGACATATTATTGTTTAATGTTAAATTTTATATTAAAAAAAAAACTTCATGAGTAGATATGAAGCTTCATGTATTTTTTTTTTTAATTATTATTAACCATCAATTATAGTGTGATTCAACATGCTATTTTAGAGATAAAAACTAGCACTATCTAATTAATCTAAAAATGCCGAAATTTTTATTTATAACATAGTTAAAAAAAATAAACCAAATAACCATCGTTTCTGAGAATTTTGATTTTCACCACGGCCGCACTGGCATTTTGCGGACCCATTTCAGTGGGGCCGCAGAATGCCGATGCGGACCCTTAAATGGGTCTGCATAACCATTCTGCGGACCATTTTTTTTTTTCAAACTTTGAGATATCTCACATAATGTGGCACGCATTCCTAGAACAAAAAAATATTAAAACCAAAAAAATTGAGATATCTCATATAGATGCGTGGTGCCTCGATAAAACACTAAAAAAAAAAAATGGGTCCGCAGAATTGCCGATGCGGTCATGGTGAAAATCGGAATTTCCAGAAACGATGGTTATTTATTTTTTTTTTTTAAACTGTGCTAACTTTGAAAATTTCGGCTAAAAATGGCAGCTTATATCTTATTTTATTATGAAAAGTAAGTAAATCCAATAATAATTTCTATTTGTTTCATGTTTAATATAAAACAAAATGTCATAATATAAAAATTAAAATCAATAACATTGTAAACATTAACAAGAAAATCAATATTACCATGAAGCTTTTCAATAATTTTTCCATATTTGTTTTCGTAATACAACTTAATATTCATTTTAACACATTCTAATAAATATTTCCATATTATTTATGGGCATGGGTTCCCATCAATTAAATAATGGATTCTCATTATTTTTTTATTAAGAACAGGAGTCAAGCTCCTATTTTTATTAACCGCAATTGGTTACAGAGTCTGAACAGAGTTTTGAGAGGTAACCCTACAATGGATTTACATATGAATGGAAAGATAAGAAAAAATAAAATACAAAGAAAGAAAATTTTGAGAAAAGAAAATAAACGAAGATTAAAACATCAATTAAACAAGCTGCTCCTTTTCGTTATGTCGCTATTTTTCTATTTGTGTAGTTCCACTAAGTATTAACTTCTTCGTCCAATTCTTCAACAGTTTTCGTACGCTCTTGAAATATTCTTGTACAACGCTCCCTCCACAACACAAATAAAGCAATCAACAATATTTCCCTAAACTCATCATTCTTCGTGTCTACCAGCACAACTTCAAAATTGATAACATCATTTACCCACATATTGTGTTGTGAAAAATTAGAAGTGAAAATTCGACCATATAATTGCCTTGAGAAAGAACATTCCTTAAAAAGATGCATTGTGCTCTTTGTGCAATTTGCAGAAATGACAGATGCTTGAAGTAATCATTAACAACAAGGAATATGTTAGAATATTACTTGTGTAAAATCACATTGGATTCTTAACAACATTGGATTCTCATTCTGTAAAATCACATCCTTGTGTAAATTTGTAATCCTTAACAACACGGAATATGTTAGAATATTACTTGAAGTTGTAAATTTTAAATCACTATATTATTGATGAATAAATTGGTCTCTTAAACAATTACCTAGTCTCTTATTAATCTACATATTATTAATATTTTAGTTAGGTATTATAGGAATTCACATCCCCTCAGGTTACCGGACTGAGTACAATTGAATCGGACGGCTCAAATTTGTTTTTTTTTAACTTGGCACAAATCTTAAAGCACAAATAATACTGCCCCTCGTCATCCCGAGTAAGCACCGGCTGAGAGTAAATCTGGATCGTCCGTTTCAATTGTGTTGAGTCAGGTATCTGGGAGGATACGGATCCGGTATTATAGCAGGCGTAGGGTTTTATAGTTCTACATAGCTGATGCTTGACACTAACGCCGTAACGCGCTGTTTGATGGACTAGAAAATAAAGGACATTTGAGAAAATAGTAAAAATTTTTTGTTAAATTTTACTTAATTTGTTGGAAAATAAAAAATAAAATAAAGTAGCTCGTTTTACTTTACATTTTCTCTAAATTTTGAAAGAGTTGGGCAGTTAAGTTTTTGTTTTTGTTTTTTTTTTGGGTGGGGGGGGAGGGATTTCATGTATACCCCTAAAAAATATCAAAATTAACGTATTCCCCCTCTAAAATTTATAATATCATATTTAGCTCTTTAAATTTCAAAAACTCACACAATTATCCAATTTGTTTTATTTTAAAAAATTTCCCATTTTACCCTTGAGTAAAAGATAAAAATATGTAATATGTGTAAGAAAAATATTCAATCTTCTAATTGGTCAGCTTTCAAGAGCAAAATGTTCATTTCTCTACATGTGAAGCATATATAATGACATTTAGGCATACGTTTGTGTACACTTTACATGTAAGAAAATAAACTATTTGTCTTCACTACTGACTAATTAGAAGACTGAATATTTCTCTTAAACATGCTACATATGTTTGTATTTTTTATTTAAAGATAAAATGAGTATTTATAAATTTAAAATGAGTTATAATAGAAAATACAATAAATTGGATACATTTGTGAGTTTTTAAAATTTAGAGAAGTAAATATGATATTATGAATTTTAGTGAGAATTTCATGTACATCTTTCGAAAACTAGAAGTTTACGAGGGGCATACCTGAAATTCCACCCTTTTCACCCTTTTTTTGTTTTCTCCTAATGCGCTGCCTAGCTGTCTGCCACAAAATATCTCCCTTGGTTTCTTGTTGCCGTTTCTTGATTTAAAAATTGTAATAGATCTCCGCAGAGAGCCGACATGTAATGTAAAAAGTAGAACCCAATTGCAAGGACCCGTTAGATAAATGTGACACAGTAATAGAAATATCGGACTGTTCACTTGTCTTTCTTTCTCTTCTCTGTTCCAACAATATCGATCGAAATGCTTCTTCATTTGAAAATATTTCTATATGATAGGATCATGTTTCAAGGCCCTCATGGATCTCTCATGGATTATGAATAGATCGGAATTCAGACCCCATTTCAAGGTCAACTCGAGATTGATATGAAGAACTCGGAATTCATTAGCAACAAAGTCTCATAAAGTCTCGTCCAACACGAGTCTAGCCCGGGTCTGACTTACAGTCACCACCATCGCGTCCGTACAGGACAGGTGCGGTTTAGTGACTGCCAAATTATGCGAACGTCACCGCCCTTATATGAGAATAACCGCATCTATACGGACATAACCACTCCTATGCGATCTCCTCTAACTACTCTGACAACGCAGAATAATAATTAAAAG
>JAJGRW010000257.1:1770628-1893540 GCA_025461045.1 Carex parvula
ATATTGTGTTTCTTTTTATTTAAATGCAATAAAAACGCTATTTCAACAAAAAAATAAAAAGTGTTGAATTAGAATTATTTCACTGATCCAACATTTCATGAGAACAACTGATTATTCTTGTCACACCCAAAACTGAGAATTTTGGATTAAGGCATGATCACTCCTCGTCTCGTATTTATTAATTAATAAACACACAAGCCTAAACAAATACAAATAAATAACAAAAGAGGAAATGTGAATAATATCAATAATTAAAATTTTTAATTACTAAATTCTCTGCATGCTCTGCTAGAGCAAAATTGTAATTACTAAATTCTTAGGAGAAAAAAGTTTTAATTTTGGTAGCCTTTGTAGTGATACTTCTTAATAATTTTCTCGGCGGCGAATAATTAAAATTTATTTACATAAGTAAATTATGCATAAAATATGTAAAATATTATAAAACTCGTCCGAAAATCATATCGGATTAATTTGCACTTGCCTAAATATTGTATACGTACATCACCTTCTATTTTTTTATAGAATAATTATTTTAGTACCCTCACTCATGTATCCTCAAAATCCCTGCACCTTATTTAGAGAAATTATGTACAATGGTCTCCACTAATTATTATTCTAAAAAAAAAGATTATATGGTCCTCACTAATTGTTATTCTAAAATCCCTGCATCACTCTTCCTCTATGATCTCCACTAATTATATGGTCCCCTTTCTCAGTTCCCGCACTCGTTTCCGCGTCAATTTCTATAGATATAAATACTTGAAAGATAAGATATTAACACTTGAAAAATAAGATATTAATACTTTGATGAGAAACTTGTTATGATCATCCATTTTTCAGTCTTCCAATTGTCTCTGCGTCAACCTTTTTCTAATTAAGTAGTGGGAACCCTGTATCACTGCATCAATCTTACCCAATCGTCCCGCGTCAATCTTCCTCTAACAAAAATAGTTGACCACATAGGTATAAATACTTCAGTGCAAAGGTTTAAATATTTGCGTACTTGATATTAATATTTTCATATGTCATCTAGTGTTATATGTAAAAAATACTTGTAAGTATAGGAATAAATACTTGCACGCCGAGGTATAAATATTTGTGTGACGATAAGTCCAAAAGTACGTCATCATGGATCTCATTGAAAATTACGTAGAAGACGTTTGTGGTTTTAAATTCACAAAATTGCTCACAGATCGTTAGAAACATGGACGAGATTGAACGGAGAAAATAAAATTCACCTCTAAAAACGTGTATGGTCTCCCCATGTAGTTTGAGTGGCCCTCCGCAGGTATTTATGGTGCGGAACATTTGGGAGATTTAGTTGGGAAAACAATTATTTACGTAAAAATTATTCACCTCACATATATAATTAAATATTTTCGTGCATAGGTATAAATACTCATTGCATATGTATTAATACTTTAGAAAAAAAAAATGTGCTGAAGTTTTTGCGGTCCCTCCAAATAGTTATGGTGCGGATAAAGTGCGGATACTGTAGCGCAGGTACTGTTATCGGCTTCTTTCTTTTTATATGAAGGGAGATCAACCTAAGTTTCTTGAAATGCTAACAGAAAGTAAGGACGCATACCTAATTAGTAATTTGTTACATGTCTTTAGGTGCATGGATTCGGGAACGAGGTTTATTGCTTCAAACATTCTTCATGGAATGTGGGAGGCTAGGTGCCTTAAATTTGAATTTTAGGTATCAACAAACTTAGGTTGATCTCTCTGACTCTCTCTAGGTTTAAATAAAGGACTGTAATTAATGCCCGATGCTAGCAAGGTTTGAAATACGAATGATAATTGATCACCACCGTCATTATTTGCATGAAATATACCTAATTGAGGCAGCATTAATTTCGCACTATATATACTGGTGTCTTCATAAATAATGGTGTGAGAATGTCGTACTAACAAGTTACAAGTTTTCCATTTTCCTTAACCAAATAGGAGAACACTATTTCCTACAAACTATCTGTTATCTTTCTATATTACAAAATAAATTTGAATATATTTCGCTTGTAATTTTCTCAAATGGACTCGGCTTCAAGTTTTTAGCAAAGATATCCGTAAATTGATATTCACTTTTTACATATAGTGTTTCAATTTTTTTTGCTTGAACATTCTCTCTAATAAAGTTACAATCTACTTCTATATGTTTTGTTCACTCATGAAACACGAGATTTGATGTTATGTGTCCTGTCGAGTTGTTGTCACAATACATTTGCATAGGTTCTTGAGTTTCAAATCTCATATCCGATAGAAGTTGTTGTTAGTGTAATAATTTAGAAGCTAATTATAGGATAATTTTATTCTATATATTTGTTCATGTAATGGATGATTAACAAAGATATCATTTTATCTTTGAGATTTATCGCATTTATGAATCATTTCAAGTTCATGACTTGAATTGTAGATCTCCATAATATAGATGATAAATACTCTTAATAGTCACTAACCGTGGTAATTAGCAAAGAACACTAATTGACCAATCAAAAGTTAGTATGTGGATTAAATTATGGTTAAGTTTTACATACCATAGACAAAGAGTTGTCATTTTAATCACATAGATACATGTTAGAGAACATCAGGGGCGGATGCAGGATTTTGATCAGGGTAGGGCAAGAAATTATTGAATCGGGTTTTGAATTGAATTTAATTGGACCGTATCTTATATAATTTACCAAATTTAATATACAATGGGCCAATTATTTTAATTGGGCTGCAGGGTAGGGCAATATCAATTTTCAGGGTAGGGCAAAGGCCCAAAATCCAGTATTTGTAAATTAGTTTTGGATTTTCAGGGTAGGGCAGTTGCCCTACTCTGTGCTACAGTAGATCCGCCCATGGAGAACATGATATTTGACAGACTCTAAATGAAACGTTAAATGGAATTGTGTTTGTGTCGTTAATGTTTCATTCAGTGTTAAGTTCTAAAGTATGAGGTATTCGTCTTTCCTACATGAGAAGTGTGTATTCGTGAGTGTTGTTCAACGCTGTCCGTAAAAAGTAGCTATATAGATGACATTTCAGTATACATGACTTGTGTAGAGGGGAGATGTTCACCAAGACTACTATTGTCCCTCGTATACATTACGGGTGATGGTATCACTAGACCTCTTGATGAAGTAGGGTTATCAGCGCGTGGTATGATTAAAGAGTTAATCATATTTTATAATCTACTTAAGATCGAGAAAAGATTAAGTTTGCAAAGATGACACAAACCTACCTTGAAATTGATCTGATACTATGAGACAAAAGAATTAACACGGGTAAATTATTTACCGGATCGTGATATTGTACTGTACAAGATCATATGTGTCAATTGGGTAGTCATAATGCATTCTGCCAGATGCCGCTTATGATTTATAGAAAGGAGTTTTAATTTTATTGCCAACATGACACAGATCCTATCGGTTCACACCAATAGGAAAGTAATCAGAGAATATTATTAATTAATTATAAAGTATTATAATTAATAAATAAATATCATAGAGATGACAAGCTTAAACAGATTAAATTTATAAGCGTGTACGACACGTTGTATAAATTTATCGCAACAACAGTCGCAAGAAATATAATTATTCAGAATAATATTGATAATAAATGGATTATAAATATTAATTATGAATTAATATTTTGGGTCAAAAGCCTTTTGAATTTGGGCCTAATTTAAATTTAGAATTTAAATTAAAAGTCCAAATTGAAAGCCTAAATTTCAATTGAATTTTGGGCTTATGGTTCAAAGGGCAATTTTGGAATTTCACCCTATAACCGACTTCATGGGGGCATTTTGGTCTTTTTGAAACCGACTTCAAAGCCTATATAAAGGCATGTGGGGTGAGAGAAAATATAGAACTCGATTCGATTCGGTTATAATTTTCTCTTTCTCGTGTTTCCTTCCAAATATTGATTTGCGTAGAAAAGAAAGAAATACGTAATTCACGTATATTCTTGCGAGTTATGAATAGTGTTTTAGCGAATAGTCGGTATAGTATTTCTGGCAAAAGAAATACTGACTCTCTGGTTGTTCCTAGTGGACGACTGATAGAGGCATCAGACGTCTGGTCCTACGTAACCGAGTTATACTGCATTCCAATTTGAATTTGGAAAAATGTACAAATGTTATTTAATTTATTTAAATGTTAAATAAATATTATTTTAGAAATCAATCGGGGAGTAGATCCTCGGCTTATGGTAGAATGTAAAATTTTGATTTTATATTCTTTCCGCACCGTAAGCCTAATCAGAATTTCGCGGTAAATTCCTGAGCAGAATTTATCGAGAAATTTTCTTGAAAAGTAATTTGACAAGATAAATTCTCAAATAGAATTTCACGGGAAATTTTCATGCAGAATTTCACGGCTTTTTCTGAAAAATAGAATTTTGCGGCCGAATTACCCAACAGTTGTTTGATCAAAGTCAATTCGTTTGCGGTTGATGTCATGGCATGATATTCCGCTTAGATGCTTGATCGTGCTACAGCATTCTATTTCTTATTTTTTCGTGTGACTAGATTTCCTCCTGCAAATGTACAAAAATCGATTGTCGATTTTCTATCGAAGCTTCTGGCCCAATCTGCAACGAAATAACCACATATATCATTTGAATTATAATTTTTCATCTAAATGTCCTTGCCGGAATTGTTTTTTAGATACCTCAAAATTCTGTTTATAGCTTCTAAATATGGTGTTCTAGGTGAGTGTGTGAACTAGCTAATTTGATTTACGGAAAAAAAAATCCGGACGAGTGACCGTTAGATAGATTAATTTTCCTACAAGTATTTGAAATTGGTATATGTCTTCTAAAGGTTCACCATCTTCACTATTTAATTTACACTTTTCATCAATTGGAGTAGCGGCCTGGTTTGCATCATAATTTACCGGTTTCATTCAATAAATCCAGTGTATAATTTTTTAGAAATGAAGAGTCATTTTTTTGAAGAAGCTATCTCTATCCCTAAAAAATATTTAAGATATCCTAAATCTTTTATGTCAAATTTTTCCCTTAATTGTTTCTTTATTTTTTAGATGTGCTCTAAATTATTTTCAATAATTATGATGTCATCTACATATACTGGAATGAGAGCTATATTGGTTCCATCACAATTGGATGACAAATAAAAGATGTCGGCTAAACTACCTATATCAACAAGAACTCTTTTCACCCTGTGTATGTTGATTTTTAAGTTCAACACCACGGGGTCGTCGTGTGGGCCTACGATCTCGCCCTGGTCCTTCTCAGAGAATGTTATCACTTCTTCTGACCGGGGCCTTTTTCTCTCGGAGGCTTGTTCCACATTTAGCGCGGTAGGGTAAGGCTTGAGCTTGTCGCGAGGCAGTATCTGGCGAATGAAGTCCCTGTGACCTCCACTTATAACATTGATCATAGGGCTATCTTGCCGCTCCTAGTGCCAGGGTTCTGTCCTGTTCTCTGTTTGAGATTCGCGGTCCGAACACTTGTCCTCGTTGTATTTCCTCTTGTATGGAATCTTCTTCTTGTAATCCTTCTCACATCAGTTGTATTTCCACATGTATTTCATGTAACCGCCAAGTAGGGAAGTACGGTTTCAGGGGGACGAAAGCCTCCAAGGGGAGTTTCCCCAACTAGCATCCTAGGTGTCCACCTGGCGGCAAGCTCACGGAAGGTTGCGTGCTGCTTTCCTGTTGGAGGTTGTTGACCCCCGGAGGAGGCGGGATTGAAGCACCCGGTTGAGCCATCTAATTCTTCAAGGGTGAGCTAGGATGGCCCCACGGTGGTTGATACGCCCTATCTCGGAGAGAGTAGGTCGTATGTGAAAAGGATCTTCACGTTGGGCTCGTCCTGCCTCAAGGTGGCAGGCCGAGTTGGTGACATCGGTTCCCGAAGTGGGAATGGTTGTGGTTATGAGATATTTGGACTCTAACCTGTATGATATCTCGCTTGGGTAAGCAAAAGTTCGACCCTCGTTCAATGGGCCGTTCTATTTTATAAAGGTCGTCCCCTAACCGCCATTCCGCGTTGTCATGACGGTTAGGGGAGAAAAAGCGGTTATCACGCATAAAGGCGGTGTAAGCCGAGTTCGGACTGGACCCATATTACATGAGGCTTTATAAGACTTTGTTGGGCCTGGTTTTTTATGGACCCCGAGCTTTTCATATTAATCTCAGGTTGGCCCCTCAAGGAGGTCCGAATTTCGGTTCTTTCATAGCCCGTGAGAGATTAGTAAGGGCCTTGGGAACATGGCCCTATCAACGCTTATAGGTTATAACTCAATCAATCATCTATATTCTAGACCAGTGTTGTAAATAACGGTATGCGGTCGTCGGACGGATAGGGTACCGCTAAGTGAGTAATCGGTATGCGGCCGATTAATCAGAATTATACGGATAGTTTAACGTTTTTGTTAAATTTATGTATATATATCATAATTTATTAAAAATAATTTATTTAACTCATTAAACTTATCAAATAAACTTAATTTAACTTAGTTTTATTATTATAACATGACACTACACTTATTTCTTCTTAACACATAAGCATTTTACATGTTAAGTAATACATTTATTTAATGAAAAAATAAAATTGAGAATTAAGCTTTTTCAAATACTAATAACATATTATTTGAAAGAAATTAAACATTCCAACATAAAATTATTAAATTTAGTTTATGATAACAACTTAATTACATAAATGAACACGTCGTACTGATCGAAAAAATTACATCAGTAAGTAAGAAAAATATATGGTATATAAATAATAGAAGAATTAATCAATTTCAAAGTAAGTAAGAACAAAAAAAATATATAAAAATATTGAATGTATATCCAAGCACAAAAAAAACTACAATATAAGATTTATAAATCTTATTATCACACACTATCACAGAAAAATTTGAAAATAAATATTCATTGGAATAAACGGGAATAAACGGACGATTAAATGGTAAAACGGCCGATTAATCGGAAAAAACGGCCGATTAATCGTTTTCATCCGCTAACATGCCTCCGTTAAGAGTGTTCGTGACGGTTAAGCCGCCGTTTCCGATTAATCGGCCGTTTAATGGCCGACTTGAGCGATTTTTACAACACTGTTCTAGACATATCCACCACTGAAGAGTTATAACTCAATCAATTCGGTTCGATGTCCTACAAGAACCGTCTGATCTGCATCAAAATTTGTACGCACTTGATGAGCACACATCTCAAAATTGTTTGCGCAAATCATGATATTCATCAAACCACCCTGATTCGTTTTTGGATTGCAATGCCAGTGGAAATAATTGTGCTATTTCTAAAACAGTATCAGTCTCGCTCGATCCAAACATACTCTGAGAGAACCATGTGAGACTTCTCACGAGCTGATCACGAGCACCACACTAATTATTGAATGGTTTTGCAATCTTGCCCTTTCAGTTTTTCTTTTATTTTTTTGGGTACAATAAGTCCACACACATTATTGATTTTTTTTTCCAATGAAAATATTTTCTGACATTAAATTACTATCGATCTTAAACTTGAGATACTTCCATTATTTTGCTTATAATCGAATCGATGCAGGTATTAATTGTTTTGCTCTTCAATAGCATTTTGTATCAATAAAACATATGATAAATAAATTGCCGACATTTTCATTATTAGCATGACCATCTCTTAAAATTTGCTTGTAAGAGTATTTTTTAACACGAGATAAGAATAAAAACAATTGATCTTATCTTGAGTATGAACATTAAATTCATACATGCAGATGGCACATTTTTACTATTTTAAGTCTTAAAATTTTATAAACTATATTTTTTTTATTAGATAAACATATATCAATCAATGTACAGATCTTGTACAAACAGCAAACCCAGGGACCACATCACATGCCAGTTTGCTGGGAAATTTTTTATTGGTGGTAATTAATAGAAAAGAATATAGACAAACAGTTAGAGTATAGTAATATTTATATTGGTAGTAAGATCGGTAGAAATTCAACTAATCTTAAAAATAAAAAAGTTTGGATCAGTAAAAATTTTACCGATCTAAACCAGGTTTTTTCTTTTTTCCTTTTTATTTTTGTAGTAAAATATTTTTTTTTTACAAAAATAGATAAAGTACCTTAAAATTTAGATATATCAAAAGCATTCTATCTATTTTTTGAAAAACTTTTCATATTTTACTAGAAATCAAATATAAAAATTCTCTCCATCTATACATCAAATTAAAAAAAAATTAAGAGTGGTAGAATTCCTACTGATCTTACCACCAATATAAATATTAATGTGATCTTACCATTTGTCTCTCTTCTCTTCTATTAATTACTACCAATAAAAAATTTCCAGTTTGCTGACATGCTGAACTCTTTAAATAATTTACACAGTCATGATCCTCCATCCAACACCTGCACGAATCTTGAGGAAACACAGGGGTGGTTGAGGTTCAGATCTCCGCGTTAGCTTACAGTTGCTTTTGCTTGGGTTCTTTCTAACACTGCTGCTTCTCATAACCTCGGAGAACGCAAAGAAATTTCGCTTCTTTCGTCCAGAAAAAAAGTAAAAAACATTGCGGTGTACAGCGATGTTGCAAGGATCGTTTAGTACAGGGCTACAGGCTTCTATTTCTATGTTCTATGTTCTATTTCTATCTACCCAATTCAGAAACTGGAAAGTGGAAAGCGATAGCATTAATAGCACATTTAATAATAGTCTAGATCTGGTGTGGCATATCAGGTGTGTGTGCTTCCCTGTGTTCTCATATTCCTTTTCTTTTTTCTCCTCCTCTTTTCTTTTGGCTGATTTACCAGCCAAACCTCAAACTTTGTATAAACATTTCAGTAGAGATCCAACTAAATCTTTGAATTATCCGAGTAGTGCAAAGGCTCGGGACTCGGGAGACAAGTTTATTTTAGTGGAGTGCAAATTAAGAAACAAAATAGCCTGAGCTGAACTCAATGATCAATAATGAAGACAAGTAAGAGTTTGCAAATCTGCGGTCAACAATCGGAAAATGTGGCAAGTGTTTATTTGATAAATATATATATATATATATATATATATATATATATATATATATATATATATATATATATATATGAGTGAGGCTACGGTGCTATGCATAGCACCAATTGGGTTCGTACTACGGCTCAAAATTTGACTTTTCAAAATTCTAACGGTCGATCCGAACCGTTCAACATGATTATAAAATGAATATGTACTTGCAAACCAAATTTTACATTTTTTCAAATTTTTTTACTATTTTTTTCGAAAATCACTTGATCTGAACATTCTGGACCATCCAAAAACAGCTTATCTAAAAAAATAGTAAAAAAATTCGAAAAAATGTAAAATTTGGTTTGCAAATACATATTCATTTTATAATCATGTTGAACGGTTCGGATCGACCGTTAGAATTTTAAAAAGTCAAATTTTGAGCCGTAGCACGGACCCAATCCGTGCTATGCATAGCACCGTAGCCTCACTCACATATATATATATATATAGGACGGTGCTACGTGTAGCATAGAGGTCTCCGTGCTACGGCTCAATTTTTGAGTTTTCAAAATTCTAATGGTCGATCCGAACCGTTCAACATGATCTCCATATGAATATGTACTTGCAAACCAAATTTTACAATTTTTTAGAATTTTTTTACTATTTATTAAGCCACTTTGAAAAAACACTAATTTGTACATAACAGTAAACTTTTCTGGACCATTGGATCAGCGATTTTCAAAGTGGCTTAATAAATAGTAATAAAATTCTAAAAAATGTAAAATTTGGTTTGCAAGTACATATTCATATGGAGATCATGTTGAACGGTTCGGATCGACCGTTAGAATTTTGAAAACTAAAAAATTGAGCCGTAGCACGGAGGGGCTCTATGCTACGCGTAGCATATTAGCAAAATCATATATATATATATATATATATATATATATATATAGAGATAGGCTATGGTGAGTTTTCATTTTAAAAATTCAAACAACTGATCCGAACTGTTCAACTTTTTCTAAATATTGAAATGTGCTTGGAAACTAAATTTTACATTTTTTGGAATTTTTTTACTATTTATTAAGCCACTTTGAAATCGCTGATCCACTGTGAACAGTAAAAAAACAGTAAAATTTTCTGGACCACCGGATCAGCGATTTTCAAAGTGGCTTAATAAATAGTAAAAAAAATCTAAAAAATGTAAAATTTAGTATCCAAGCACATTTCAATATAGAGAACATGTTGAGCGGTTCAGATCGATTGTTTGAATTTTCAAAATAAAAATATGAGCGTGAAGTAAAAAATGACCTCTCACTTCACAACTCACCATAGCCCAGCTCCTATATATATATATATATATAGAGTAAGGCTACGGTGCTTTGCAAAGTAAACCATCCCGTTTACTTCGGGCTACTTTTTGGATTTTGAAAATCCAAACAACCGATCTGAACCGTTCAACATGTTCTAAACATTGAAATGTGCTTGGAGACCAAATTTTACATTTTTTGGAATTTTTTTACTATTTATTAAGCCACTTTGAAAATCGCTGATCCGACGGCAAACAGTAAAAAATAGTAAAATTTTCTGGACCACAAGATCAGAAACTTTCAAAGTGGCTTAATAAATAGTAAAAAAATTCCAAAAAATGTAAAATTTGGTCTCCAAGCACATTTCAATGTTTAGAACATGTTGAACGGTTCGGATCGGTTGTTTGGATTTTCAAAATCCAAAAAGTGACCCGAAGTAAACGGGTAGGTTTACTTTGCAAAGCACCGTAGCCTTACTCTATATATATATATATATAGTTGGGCTACGGTGCTTCGCGAAGTAAAGCGAGTGTTTTACTTCACACTCATATTTAGCGATTTCAAAGTTCAAAATGTCGATCCGAACAGTTCAAATTGATCTCCATATTAAATTGTGCTTGGAGACTAAATTTTACATTTTTTGGAAATTTTTTACTATTTCTTTAGAATTTTTGAAAATTAATGTTTTTGATGGTCCAGTATTTTTTGAAAAAACAGTGATTTTCAAAAATTCTAAATAGTAAACAATTTTCAAAAAATGTAAAATTTGGTCTCCAAGCACAATTTAATATGGATATCAACTTAAACGATTCGGATCGACGATTTGAAGTTTCAAATTGAAGATATAGACGTGAAGTAAAACACTCGTTTTACTTCGCGAAGTACTGTAGCCCAACTAAGAGAGAGAGAGAGAGAGAGTTGGACTATGATGCATTGTAATGTATAACCCTTATTGTACATTGAATTATAAATCGTTGGATTTGAAGTTCAAACAGTCATTCTAAATGGCTCAACATGTTATCTATATTAAAATGTACTTGGAGACCAAAATTTATATTTTTTGAAATTTTGCTATTTTTTAAAAAATTTTAAAAATCGTTGTTTTTCAAAAAATTATGTACTAAAAAAAAACAGTGATTTTAAAAAATTCTAAAAAATAGCAAATAATTTCCAAAAAAATGTAAAAGTTGGTCTCCAAGCATATTTTAATAAGAATATCAAATTGAACGGTTTGGATCGGTTGTTGAAAATCAAAACTAACAAATTATAGTCCAATGTACAAGAGGGACTATACATTGCAATACACCATAGCCCAACTATATATATATTCTAACATGGAACCATTTCTTTGTAAATTTGGGCATTCGTTTTGCAAATGTAGACAGTAACATAAAGTCAGATTTTCTTCTTAATTGTTTGAATGGAAATGTGAGTGAACGCATGTTTGCAAACTCTTTATTTGCCACCAATTGATGACATGAACATGTCAAGATAAATAGAAAATTTAAAAATTCTTAGAACAAATCAAAGATTAAAATTTAGCTACCAATTGATGACAAGAACAACATTGGGCGACCTCCAAAAATTTGGTAAATTATTTTTATATATATTACTGTGGGGTCAACGGTCAACCGTACAATAAGACCCACTAACAATGGTCCAAAAACCCTCTACGGGATTATCTCAAAAAAAGAAATAGGCCCAATAATATGCAGTCGGGCCCAGGTCGAGTCTACCGCCATTCACGCCTCAGTGCACTGCGCGTTTCATCTGAACTATCGGTCCCACCGCCGTATCACAAATCACAACCGGTGTCTACGCCTGATCTACGGGGCCTTTTCACAGGGATAGCTCTTATTGTTGTCTCCAGTATTTAGTCTCCTCCATTCCTCTCCAGTTGAAGCGAGAATGTGAATACTTGGAGTGCTGTCGCCTGTCGGCCAATGGACACGTGACGCCGGACCCACAGACAAGGACACGGCCCTCGGTACCGTCGGTGCTAATTATCGTTTCTCTCTCTTTTTATCTATTTTTTCATTTTTAAAAATAGTTATTCCACCGAGAATGAACTGAAAAACAATATCTTGTTGAGAAATCTGTATATTTTATAACGACCTCCATAAATATGTTCCGGGATAAAGTTTGCCACGTAATGTTGATACTAAAGTTTGTCGGTGGTTCGATTTTTTATCCTGAAAAAAGGCATTGTTTTTTTTTTTTTTTTTTTTCTATTTTGCTTTTCCTATGCAATGCATTAAATTAAGCAAAGCGCCATCAACAATATTTATAAAGTAGGAAGCGACTAACAGTAAAAGTTGTATTTTTTTTTTCGAAAGCTGAAAATTGTTATTGTGATATGTCGGCCTGTGCTTTATTGAACTGAGTGGGCTTCAGAGTTTATTAAATGGCTAGTCGGGCTGCGCTTCAATATCATGATCTTGGATCAAAGCCATTCCATTAGCATCAAGATCTGTACTGATAGTTTTAAGATTTACAAATTAAGTATGCACGTATTTTGATGCATATCAAACAAATGGTATTGATATCATATCTCAATTTTCAATATTTGGATGCTCGTCCCATTAGTTTATTATTGCTTGCTATTTGAAATCAAGGAAAGGACATGCTTTTGAACTGGAGCAAACTCAAATCTCAAAGAAAATATTACGAGTAGAAAAAATAATATTATGTACAAAATTTTCATTGATTAATGGTTTTTTTTTACTTTTTATGAGAAATTCTTGATGTTCTTAGATATTAAAAAAAAAAAAACATTCAGAGAAGGTTCATCTGGTAGCAAAACTCTGTTTGAATTTTGAACCCTTAGCATACAATGCATATGTTCCCTTAGCTAGTGATATTGTACTGTGGAATGCATATCATATATGTGCATATTTTTAACTTTTTGGTCCCTTCGTCAGTCTCGATCGTCTCTTTTATTCATTAGGCGTTCATCTCTCTGTCGAGGTTTTTTTTTTTTTTTTGAATAATTTTGTAAGGAATTAATTCGGTATATTAATATCTGCATCGTCAATTTCATAAAATTGCACAGAAAATGTTAATTATATCTAACTAATTGCATAAATGTTCAAAATCAACTGTTAAATATTTAAAGTATATCTGGTGTAATTTTAGATATAAATATCTAGCATGTAGGTATAAATATTGATCAATATCAGAAGTGATAATTAATAATTAAGTGATGATCTTGTTGCCCCTCTATTAAAAAAACAGTGAATATATATATAGAAGAACAGCACAATATTTTTTATTGATAATATGTGTTTCAGGTAACGTGGTATCTTAATTAAAAAACAACAAGAATCATATAAAATTATTATACAAACACAAATAATACATGGAAAATGTCAGTAACAACTGATCTTATTAAACATCATGTCACATACACCTCATCATCATAATGAACTAAACGACCAAAATTGTAACATCACTTGGCCGGAGGAGGTCCGGGTTTATACCTCGACCGGAGAACCTTGGCAAAGTACTCCACGAGTTTCACGGTCTCCGGAAAAACATTTCGCACAGCTTCATTTTTGCAAAAAATTTCAGCCCATGCACAAAGAAGCGGTATTCGATCGGGCATCGTCTAACAGCTTCATCCATCCTAAGAAAGAACCGACTGCTACGTCGAGGTATCCAATCGTGTCACCACAGAAGAATGGTTTTCCTTTGTTGATCTTGTCAAAAGCTTCCTCTAAGAGTTGTAGAGCTGCCACTGTTTGCTCCTTGGCCTCGTCGGTTTGAGAAATTATTATTGAGTCAAACAAAGAAGAAACAAACTGCAATAGTTTAATAACAAGTTAGCATAACAAACAATCAAATTTAATGGTTTTTTATATTGCAAAATGTAGTTTGTGCAACAGATTATGAAGCAGGGGATTTCCAAATAATTAGGCCTTATAATTTGAATGGTTTTTTGTTATGCATATTTGAAATCCTATCTGTTTATGTTGTTGGTGTTATTCTTGTTTTTTCATACAATAATTCAGCCTTGCAAGGACATTAAAATTAAAGATCATTCTAGTGTGTACTTCAACAAAGAGAATTTGATTCTTTTTCAAAGTAAGTATTTTTTTTCTCACAGGAGCAATTCTCACATGCATATATATATATATATATATATATAGAAGCAGGGACGGAATTAGAAAATTAAGATTTGGGGTCTAGAAAATTTAAGTACGGTGTAATTTTTATTCTATAAGGAGGCTAAAAGTATTAATGCATACAAAAATTATAAAATTTATTAGATAAAATTACAAAATTTCAATTTATAAGAATGGCTTAGTATCCTTTTCAATATACTACCTTCCATTCAGGCATAGAAGACATGAATATTCTCTCGGTTAATGTACAAGAGTTAAATGGTACTTTAACTGCTAATACTAAACACTAATTAAGCCAGACTAAAAGATTGATCATTACCTTGTCATCAAAATAGACGGTCCAAAACCGATGCATAGCTCGCTCATACGCATCAGTTGGCAGCAAAGTGGTTCCAGATCCAGTCCAAACATCATCGATATACTGCACAATAATCATGGACTCGCATATCGGTTTCCAGTCATAAATCAAAACCAGCATCTTCTTATAAACCATATTCGACTGGAGCAGCAACTCGCTCTTTGCACCGAGGTCCTCTTCCATGAATTCATATTGCACCTCCTTAAGGTTCAGTGCAATTCTAGCCCGTGCGACAACCACTTGTTGCCATTTGATATGCACTTGTGCAGTACTGTGTTTTGGGAGCGTCTGTTTGCTCTAACTAAATTATATAATGAGGCGGGGGTCGTTTTTGGTTGGCTGATATTGATCGGCATTTATGATTATTGCTATACTATTTGTGTGAATACTAGGATCTTGTAGACATTTTTGCACATCATAATTCATACAGCAAACAGTCAAATGAACCAATTGGATGGTTTAAATTGAAGGGCCCGACATTGAAAGCTGCTTGTGACGATATTGCAATCTAGATGCAACGAAGATAGATGTTTGCCTAATTTGTATCCCTCAATCTACCTTTTCTAGTTTGAAAAAATTGGAAGAAGCTGCCAAGGGTCATCAAGGCTATAATTGATCTAGTTCGTAGGTTCTTTTGCGGTACGATGGACGGGAACAGATACCTGGAACAGAATGATTTGACCAATTGGCCAAGAAAGGGCTATCTCAAGGGTGGTTTAATTAGATATCAGTTTTTTTTTTCCGGATTCTGACAGCTTGTTAAGCTAGTTCTTTATACACTGTAACCCAAAAAGTGTAACTGCCTAAAGGCTTTTCTGCCAAAAAAAAAAAAAAATCTCGACGCCTAAAGACGTGAGGGGATTGATTGTGTTGAAATTTTAATTTGAAAACTCAAAATTTACATTTTATATATGAGAAAATTTCCGGTGTCACCGCATCTTTTCAAATTAAAATTTCAACACAATCAATCCCCTCATGTCTTTCTCTTTTTGAAAAATGTTTGGCAGTGGCTGCCAAGATTCTCTCTCGTTCATATTGAGGTAATACTGGCAGCCTGTACTCTCATCTCTGGAATATATTTTTGGTTTTCATATTTGAAAAAAGGATAGTGCAGAACAAATGAGGGGGTTATACGAAAACTTTGAAAACTATGTGACAAATATTTACTATTCTTTGCTATCTGTAAAATGTGAGGGTTTTATGTGAAAAAAGTATGACATCATTTTGCTTGATGAGTTAAAATCCTAGAAATTATTGTGTTGTACTCGCTAGTAAATTAATTGAATATAAACATGTTATTTATTCTTTTTTTTATGTCGGTCAGAATATTCATGATCCCCCCAAGTCTTTTAAGTAATAAATAGCACGCTGTAGCGCATTATAGTGGCGCAATATGGCAATAGTGTCATTTATTTAGCCGTTCCGCTATGATGCGATAAACGCTATTTAAACCTTTGATCTTGAGTAAATGTTTTGCTTAATTTTATACAGTCCAAGGGAGTTATTTGCTGGCAATGGTTTTGCTTGTTGGATACTCATTTTCTGGTTTAGGCAGTATACAACTTGATTTCTTGAATAGTCTCATGATCTATGCGTTGTTTATTCTTTTTTTTTTCAACTTACCAGATTGAAGGAGCTCATATTATTTGCTATTTGAGGTTTAGTAGCAATGGGACATGATTTTGGGAACGCAGGGGTGAAAATGGAAAAACGGGTAGAAAGTATAGAGATAATTAAAACAAAATATGAGACATTTTAAATCAATTTTCTTTATCGGTTGTTATTACCTGTATGAAATTATGAGATGTTAACTTTTGCAGTCCAATTAGACTTTTCTGACTTTGGAGCGTCATTGGCTTGGTTTTTCTTCATTTATGATCTACTTTTATGTATATATAAACTCTTTATTGATAAAAAAACATTATTTCATCATATATCTTTGAAAAAAAATTGCTTGTTACCATTGACATGATATAATTTCGGTTTTAACAGCAATGTTCGGATACCAGTATATCAATTTCAGCAACAATAACCATAAACCGTGACAACAAATAACCATATAATAATACCTTGTGAGAAATCAATCCAAACACAGCCTAAAAAATTTGAAAAAGAAGCAAAAGATAAATTAGTCAATCACTGCAATTATTTTTCATTTTCCCTAAGCAGAAACTTGTCCACTCAACAAAAATCATATAAAAGGATTATACAAATACAAACCATAATGGGAAATGTCAGTAACAACTAGTCACCATGCAACCTACACCTCATCATATACCAAAATTGAAACATCACTCGGCTGGAGTTCTGGTTTTATTCCTTGCTAGAAGAACCTTGGAGAACTCCACGAGTTTTGCGGTCTCCTGCAAAACAACCCGCACTGCATCATTGTTGCAAAAATTTTCAGCCCATGCACTGAGGAGTGGGGTCCGAGCATCATCTAACAACTTGAGGCCACTCATCTCTTCAATTGCTCTCATCCATCCTAAGAAAGAACCGAGTGCTATATCGAGGTATCCAATCGTGTCACCGCCGAAGAATGGTTTTCCCTTGCTTATCTTGTCAAAAGCTTCCTCTAAGAGTTGTAGAGCTGCCACTGTTTGCTCCTTGGCCTCGGCCTTAGCCTCTTCGGTTTGAGACCTTATTGTGCTAAAAAGAGGGGGAATAAACTGCAAGAGTGAAATAACAAGTTAGTATAACAAATGCAACGGTATTGTATATAGCAAAATGTTGTTTGTGTGACAGATTAAGAATGTAGGATTTCCAATTAATTAAGCATTTAATTTGGATGTAGCCCATGGGCCTGATTGAAATCAGAGCCTTTCCAAACAAACATAGAATGGATATATTCTCTCTCATTCATACAGAATACAGATCCTAATATGTTGGAAAGTTCTGTAACACTTCAAATTTAATTAGCTAGCTAGGAATGAGAAGAGTTTGGAATTTTTTGGACAGGCTGTATAATGCATATCTGAGATTATCGAAGGAAATTAGTCACATCGCTATCAGTTCCGTCACACTACATCATGTTACATTACCTGAAGTGACTCACAGATCGCTTGACGTGACTGCCCTCTACCATCTTAGTCACGTCACGTCACGTAAATTGACCCGGTTAAGTCACATGACACATTACATTACCACTTTTTTCAACATTATTTCTTAATTATAATTTTTTTTATAGTTTGTTATTTTTTGATATATTTTGTTATTGTTTTCTTTAAACTAACTTAAAATTTAAACAATAATTAAAAGCGATCAGTCATGTCACGTTTGATCGCGTCACGTGTGGTCACAATGTGACTATTTGTGTGACGTGACTGTCCTCTACTATTTTAGTCACGTCACGTCACGTCACGTTTTTCCTTCAGATAGTGTTTTTCCTTGGATACTATGATTTCCATCAGTTTATGTTATTGATGATATTCTTGTTTCTCGCTGCAATTACTATTAGTAAGTACTAGAACAAAAAGAATTTATTGTTTTTCAAAGTACCTTTTTTTTCACAGGAGCCAGGGGCGGATCTAGGATTTCGTCAGGGTTGGACAAGAAAGCAGCTAATCGGGTTCAAACCCATTAACTAATCAAATTCAAATCCAATAGTAGTAAGTGGAGGAGGTGAATCGGATCGGAAACATTTAAAAAAAAAAAATAATTTGTATGAAAAAAATAGGATTTTTTTTTTGTAAAATAGTAATTTGTAAAAAATAAAATACAATCATTAAAAATTAAACTATTACATTAAATATTGGTTAATTTGAATGAATGACAAAGTAATCCCAAACTTTTGAATTGAAAATCAACATATTGGCTAAAATTTAAACATAAAACTTAGAATAAATTTGAAATAAGGAACGACCCAATATAGTAACCAAACTTCAGCCCAACAATTGAATCTCAAATATTTGGTCCCACACTATCAGTTTATCCTTCCAATCTTCTTTCTTTCTATCGACAAGCAGAATCTCTTTCATTTCTACTCAATTTTCTGATTCCACTGCTTTTTTTGTACAAAAATCAAACGATTCAGCTATTTTCGGAACTATGCTCTCAACAGTCAACAGGGTTTTTCCAGGGTGGGGCAAGAGTTCAAAATCCAGTACTTTAACAACTATTTTCGAAAATCCTAGATAGGGCACTTGCCCACCCCTGACTTAATGTGGATCCGCCCCTGACAGGAGCAATCTGACATGCACAAAAGACATAAACATTATCCCGGAAGTCTTAGGTCTTTTTGTACAAGAGTTAAATGGTACTATAACCACTAAAACTAAACACTAAGCAAGACTTAAAAGATTGATCAGTACCTTGTCATCAACATAGACGGTCCAAAACCGATGCATTGCCCGCTCATACGCGTCAGTCGGCATCAAGGTGATTCCAGATCCAACCCAAACATCATCGATATACTGCACAATGATCATTGATTCGCATACTGGTTTTCCGTCATGAATCAAAACTGGCATCTTCTTATAAACCGGATTCGACTTGAGCAGCAACTCGCTCTTTGTACCGAATTGCTCTTCCAGGAATTCGTATTGCACATCTTTCAGGTTCAGTGCAATTCTAGCCCTTGTGGTATTCGGGCTCGACCATGTCCCGAGTAATTTCACTTCTGTATTTCCACTTGGTGCCATTTGATATGCACTTGTGCAGTATTGTGTTTTGGGAGCGTCTGTTTGCGCAATCCAAATTATACAATGAGGCGGGGTCTTTTTTGGTTGGCTGATATTAACGGGCACTAATGACCTTCTAGATTTTTTTACACTTCATAACTCATACCGCACACGGTCAAATAAACCACCCTTCTCTATTTTTTTAACCCGAAGAAGAGGTCCTGTCCTTTTCTTTGATATTAAATGAGTATAACAAATCTAATATATTAGACGGAAACTACCAAGGTCCTTCAATTCATCCATAGTTTAGTATTTTTTTCCTCTTTCTTTGAAAACGGAGACGGTCGATCTGATGACTTTTGGGTGTATATTGCGACCTAGTCCAATGTAATTGACTAATTGGTACCGTTTTGAATTTCGAGGCCAGTTAAATTTATAAAAAAAAATTGAGAGGGGATTTAATGTCAGAACACAAATATTTACCAAATTTTGAGAGGGGCTTTAAATTCGTTAAAAATAAACCGTTTTGTATTCTAGCAAATATATGAGTATTTTTTTCTATTTGACATAAATTGAAACTAATTAATTAATGAGGAGGGTTCCAATGCCTCCATTTTTCATGCCTCCACCATGCCTCCATTTTTAAAACTTTAATAACTCAAAATTTAAAACTTAAAAGTCAAAATAAAACCGTTGGATATGATCTATCATTTTATCTATGTGCTCATAAAAAATTATCACATTTTGATTTTGTTTTTATGTGAATCAATAAGTTGAAAAATCAACGTCTAGAAATTATCCACATTAGTACGTTTTTTACAATCTCTTGATGACAACCAAAATAAAATTGAAATGTCATAATTTTTTACACGTGTATAGATATAATGATGTAGATCATATCCAACGGTTTTATTTTGACTTTTAAGTTTTAAATTTTGAGTTATTAAAGTTTTAAAAATGGAGGCATGGTGGAGGCATGAAAAAATGGAGGCATTGGAACCCTCCTCTTAATTAATAAGGTGCACTTAATAAAGGTTTAGCAAACAAATATTTAGCTATCATGCTGACTTGATTTGGAGAACTTACTGAGATTTTTTCTAGCAGTTTATCCCGAGTTGTCCGACAATGAGAAATAATATTACATAACTCGAAGAATACATAACTTGAATCGCTTTCCTAACAATTAGGTAACAGAAATAATACATTATTACTTTATCTTTCTCTTTAGCCATATACAACACCTTATTTTGATAACTCGTCATGTAAAACATTTCATCACAGAGATTACACAGTCATGGAGATTGTCTAAGATGTACCTCGAGCAAGATAAAAGAGGGAAAATAGAGTGAAAAAAGATGTAATACGTTTCTAGTGACTACTCAGACCATAAAATCCACTAAAATCATTATTACTATCATTGAATGTTCAACCAGAACATCAAATTCTCTCTAAAGCACTTTGACCTAACCAAAAATAAAAAGGCTCCACAATGCCCATCAGATTTTACCTTCCTGGACACTTCATAGATCCCAAAAATCATCTATACCTCAGACCACTATTAAAGAAAAAAAAATAAAGAACCTATACATTTCTGATTAGAACTCCTTACCTCAAACAAGGATCTGAATGCAGCTTCAAAACTCTCTTACTTGTGAACAAATCAAGTTTTTCACTGTATAACAGGCTCCTTCAGTATTGCATCTACCTCTTCACATGTTTATGGTATGGAAGGAAAAATTGACCAAAATTATGCTTCCATAAAAAACCATGTACTGATCATGGAAATGGTTTTGTAAGTATCAATTCCGTGACCAGATAAAAAAAATGAGGGGAGCATGCAACTAATTATCTGCTTGGAAGAAAAGAACTTGAGGTTGCAGATGCCCCTTCTCACACATTGCTATGACATCATCCCAACTACCAACTACCAACTACCTGTTGAAAATATAAATGACAAAAACAAATTTACATCCAAGCAGCAAATGATTATATCAGAGAGACTTAGGGATGTTTATTTGTATTAAGGGCTATATGTCTCATCAGCTTAATGTTCAATGTCCAGTCATTGTTTGATAACAATATCTGGAAACATATTACCGTACAGTGCTGCTCATGCTCAGAACTGGACAACTGGCCTTTCAGAAATAATAATTTTAGCATAGTTAGGAGACACAATGCTTTTACAAGGATATGTGTGTCCACATAGGTAATAATCAAAACTGCTGACATCTATATACATTCTTGTATGAAGAAAAACTTTATTGTCACCTTAACTGTCTGGTCGTCAAACATGACCCACCGTTCATTCTCATATGCAAAGCAGTGATAATGTTGCCCATAGTAACAAACCTGTCAAAACACGGACAAAAATATCAAAATATGGTGAAATATGATCTCTAAGTTGCATTAAGTAAAAAATTACTAAACAAAATTAGCAGTTTTAAAATAGAATGATAAAATGAACAAAAAGGGCATACTACTGAAACAAGGTGATGTTTTCTTCCTTTATCAATCCCACGGTACATGGCACTAATGTCAATTTCAGTAGTGATGCCAGCCAAAGTTCCAGATATGTCCTCTGGCTTTTCCTTCATATGCTGCCAGCCCAATACTGCATTTTTTAACAAAATAAACAGGAAACATCTCAGGTCAACAAACTAGACACCAAAGAACCATTCTATTAAGTTTCCTCTTCATGCCCCTGCAAGAATGTACCCTATTCTGTAACCTCTTCAAAAAAGAAATTAAAGAATATAACAGGTTACAGAGAAAGGGGTAGTTTACATGTATTTTTATGCTGGAGGACAGGGATGGTGTACAAATAGTGTGACATCAGAATGAACATAAGCTAACTGGAAGCTTTTGTGCACAGAAATTTTTTAAAATACTTCAAGAATTGGGAGCTCACCTGTCATAAAAACATGAGGGGAACTTGAGAGAATGTGATGGATGTAATTCGGTGCGCCACAGCCACCATTTTCAGGATCACAAGTCAATTGATGATTCGTCTCTACTATCTTCAGTAGTTCATCAAATGAATTATCCGGACACATGCTCTGAAAGAATTATATTTTCAGTTAATAGTTCAACAATATACACAGAGACATAAGCACATCACAATACTACTCGGATGATGTTTAGCTGCATAAGGATTTAAATTCTAACTATCTATACAACATTATGAACTAACTTATTGGGTTTCCTTAATTAATTTGCAAAATATTGTCAAGGTGGTCATGTTGTTTCATTCTAAATTAATTTAGCTCATATACAACTAGACACATCATCAGGAGATCAAAGGATCCACACTTCTCTAACACATTTTGGAATGCAAATATCAGTCTAATAAAAGGTATAAACTACACAATATTTTTTAATAAGATGTGATAAAAAAATACAAGAAACCTACAGAAAAGTAGATTAAGAAATCAAAGACTGTTTCTTTCTCACCTTAGTGGCTCGAAGAGCACTAGCATTAATATTGTGGAAGTAAGAGGTGTACTTGAGGCGTCGTGATTCAAGCTTACAGTTGTAGCAGTTCATCTGCTCAAAAATGTCCATGCCAAAGAGAGAGTGTGCAATGCAAGTATTGTCTGCACAGTCCCACGACCCTACGGAGGACGTCTCAGGTTCTGTCTGAGAAGCGAAGGAATTGTGGAGGCACTCGAAAATCACTCCTAGTACCTCTGACGCATCATTCATTTGTTTCTGTCGTCAACAAGTTTAGAATGACATACAGTTCCGATTCCAACTATTACTGATTGCATGCAGGACTACAAAGAATAATTTTGATTTGCTATGCTTTGCACTTCCAAGGTACTTATTACAGCATCATTCTTATATTATTTTTGTCACTATAATTATATGCAACTGAACTAACAATATATTTTTTTTCAATTATATTTTTGGTAGGTTGTAATGGATTTGCAATAAAACTACAAAATAAGAAAGGTTTGCGATAAACCCTAAGAAATAAAAAGATTCACAAATTACCTCCTGAAAGAAATTACTGTCAGGATAGAGCTTGCTCAGAGCCAGCCGAAGAGAAGTCGGCTCAACTGTATCTCCCTCGCCTCCTTCTGACGCCTTATTTAGTGCCACAAAAATCTCATAAAGAGCACACACAGCACAAGGATCGGCGATGTGTGAGTGAAGTGAGCACGTAGCCAGAAACTCCTCTCTAAACCGCTTAATATGCCATAATGACTGAAAAAAACATAAAGTCAGAAAAGAATGTACAAAGAATACCTATCAATGCCCTGAGCCAACTAACCTCCTAGGAAAGAACCGATTTTTTGTTTAATCCAAAAGGCGAATGGAAAACATGAAAGAAGCCAGCTTGGTACCAAGCCTATTTAGTACCTGGATAATCACGTTTAAAAAGCAATTGTATTCTCCAACAGCATTCCTAAGGCCGGGGCCCACAGCGTCACTTTCCAATGCAATGCTACCAACCTCACTTGTCCCATTTTGAGAATCCCACTCTATATATAGTATTGGAATAAGAGATCAGTACTGAGGATTCACCAAACCCAATGCAAAATATCATTTTATACATAAATACAACTACAGCACTAAGCCCTTTTGAACAATATCATACCAAGGCTTTGCAGCACAGCTTTTTTAAGATCCTCTTGAAATCTCTCTTCATCCTCTTTCTCGTCATGAATTTGCCTCAAAGATTTAGCACCATTATCTGCTACAACGTGAAAAAAAAAAAAATTGTAAGTACATAAAAGAAAATCACATACAGAAGGTCACTCTAAACTATATTCCAACCATTGACCAGAGTTGTGTGTCCTGTACCGCCATTTGCAGAAGCATGATCCACAGACTGATGCTCTCCAATTTCCATATGTTGAACTTTGCTGGGTTCTGCGAAACATTATATAAAAATGAGAGGCACATTTAAATAGAAGATATAGTTGTACCAGTAGAGCATTGTACTATAAAAAAATCTCTTGCTGTGGAGAAGTGGTTGAAGAAATTGAGATGAACTCAGAAACAGTAATAAAAACCCAATGAAGTGTGCTGAGGTTCTGCAAACCCTTATACGAGAGATGGGTTTAAAAAAAGATATAATTGTAGCAGTATAGGCAGAGCATTGTGCTATACAAAATCTCTTGCTGTTCTGTGAAAAGTGACTGAAGAAATCGAGATGAACTCTGGAACAGTGACAGTAACCCCATATATTACATGAGATTCCAAACAAAAAAAATAAAAAATAAAATAACTTACAAGTTAAAAAAGTACTGTTTTATTCCTTATATAAAATATCTACTAAGCAAAGCTTTATAAATACACGAAAACACGATGAAAAGGTTAAACCAGACTTTGAACACCGCGGTGTTATAATTCTGAAATAATAAAACAGACTTGACGGATTCTGGACGATAAACCTGATTATGAATCGAAAACCGGTTTTACTTTACGAAGCCATTCTTTACAGTTTTTTAAAACTATCCAAGGGTTAGAGTGCAATTTCCAGGTCTGACACTTTCTGAAAAGTTAATTTGTAAACTGATTTGCTATAATTGATATTGTGTTATGTTATTAATAAATAAGTGTTATTTATAATTAGGAATTTGTAAAACTACAAAAACTAGTCGTTATAGAAAATGCGGGTATCATAATGTATCGGACGTTTCATTTCACATAATCATTAAACCGAAACTGCAATGCCGCAAACGTTTTTTTAAAAGTTGACTAAAACGAAAGCAATTTGCAGACATACAAACCTTGCTTATGCTTCTGGTTTGATTGACGGCCTGTTTTGTTGGCCTTTCTGGGGCCACCATTGTTGGCACCGTTAACAGGAGATGCTCTTGGCAGGCCATTGTTGGCACTGTTAACAGGAGATGCTCTTGGCAGGCCATTGTTGGCACCGTTAACAGGAGATGCTCTTGGCAGGCCATTGTTGGCACCGTTAACAGGAGATGCTCTTGGCAGGCCATTGTTGGCACCGTTAACAGGAGATGCTCTTGGCAGGTCATTGTTGGCACCGTTAACAGGAGATGTTCTTGGCAGGCCATTGTTTGCACCGTTAACAGGAGATGCTCTTGGCAGGCCATTGTTGGCACCATTAACAGGAGATGCTCTTGGCAGGCCCAACTGCTTTTCCGCTATATTCATTCCTGATTGTTCCTTTGCAGGCTCCACATTATTAGATGCAGCATTTTGCTGCTTGTCAGTATTAAATCCAACCGTGATTTCAGGGAAGTGGAAATCCCCAAAGCTGATCCCCTCAAGAACAACAGGCGATATGTCGTTGGTGTTGCTACTCTGAGGATCATGCTGATAATACTCAACAACAGCTTTGGATTGGCTGATCAGGTCATGCCGCTGTTTTTTGGCTTCCTCCTCTATCCTCCTCTGGTATTCTAGAGTTTTCTCGAGTTTTCTCTCCTCCTCCAATCTTCTCTGGTACTCCAGGGTTTCTTCTAGTTTTCTCTCTTCAGCCTCTATCTCTACCATTAGCTTTGTTTCTTCTTCATCTTGGTTTAGAGTCTCATCAGTTGTCACTTCCTCCATATTACCATCCATGGCGACCTCACTAAACAAATACGGCCATCAGTATTCCTTGGATAATTATAATCCTTATTGGTTTTTCTGTTCACAACATTAAGTAATCAGAACTTGAGAAGGGATTTGCTTACGGTTTTTCTGTGGTTCCTTCATGAATAACAGTGTCCAAGCTCGAGCCCTGGAAAGTAACTAAAAGTATTAGAGATGTAACAACTAAGATTACCCAAGTACATTATACCTACAACATCACTCGAGGCTTGATTATGTGAAACTCGTCTTAAACATATCATATTGACAACTGTTTGACTACAATAACATATAAGACAACTACATTCAAGTGCTTGAGCAGTTCCTTAGGGTTTTAGCCAAAAAGGCATTCAGGTCCAATACCAATTCTACAATATTAATGAATAACTAAAGATGTATAAATTGACAACCTTGGGAGACTTGGACTTCCTATAATCTCTGCTCTTTTTCTTTTCCTTTGACTTCTCATTCAACTGTTTTGACTCTGAACTGTTTTTCTCGTCATCCTTTGCTAGCTCAGCTAAGAAGGCCTCTCTTGCTGCATCAGATCTAGCCTTTGCATCCTTGTCCACTAGCTCCTCCAGCCGTGTCTATAAGTCAAAATTTAAGAAAAACAAAATATGTAAAATAGGAACATCATTCCTTTCACATTCTTTATATCTTCTTAATGGGTAGCTGTACAAAGATGATGGAAAAAAAAGAGATGTACAGACCCGAAGAAAGGATTTAATGATAGGGATGAGAACAAAACGGTAGTCAAACAAAGAGACAGGCCCCAGCTTGTGCTCCAAAAGACGCATCCCTGCAACCCCTCGCATGATTCGAACATCTAGCTTGTTTAGCTGTAAACCATATCACATCAAGTCAAGTTCGAAAATCGGTTGCATAGAGCAAGTTTGGTTTACAAGGTACCAACACATTGAGCTAGATTTAGAACATCCATTAACTTGGAGTTGAAACTTTACAGACCAATTACTGGCACTCAATTATGCCATACTCTCTGTCTGGGTTTCAAAGAACTATTCACGTTAACACATGAATTCCACCCCCTCCCCCCCCTCCATCAAATAAAAAAATAAATAAAAAGTTGATAACCCAGATCAAAAAATAAAGTGTGCGCTAATGAACATTTTATACACCTGAACTCTAAAAAAATGTCACAAAGGATGAACAAATAAATAAAGCACTTGCCTCTGCACTAATATTGTCTTTCTTACTATTAATAACATCATTTATGAGGTTATCCCCTGCAGGCCCAAAGTCTTGCATTATCCACTCATCCTCATCTCCAGCTTCTATATCACGGTGTCTTGACCCGATGCCGTCTTCATACGCATAATGGTTTACATTAAATTGCTGATGTGCCTCTTTGAACAAGGATCTTATCAGATCAAGTTCCTCCTGACTGTTCTCTATTGGCATCTCCTCTACTTGCATCTCCATCAGCTCACCATACCTCTTTTTAAGGAAATCTTCATAACCTAAGCCCTTTTTCTCTCTCAGATTCTCTAGCAACTCGAGGATTTGTAAAGTTCCAAGGTATTCTAGTTTTCTGTAACACAAGGTTTGACAGAATGAAAGCTCCTTTTCTAGATTCTGTAACAACTCCATTACCTGGTTCGGTTTCTCCTCCTTAATGCAAGCCCATGCTGTCAGCCGGTCAGCACTGGAAGGGCCTGCATAAATCCACTGAAACAATGCATTTGCATCTATTGGATCTCTCTCACTTTCAGTTCCTTCAATAGTAAGTGTAGATGTATCAATATCGAGTTTGACTCTTTCTAAATAAATGCCTTTTTTTGTAGTACCATCTGCATCCCCAGCAGCAGCATCCTTCTCCACCAACCTTGGTAATCCACCAGTCTGACAAAGTTCTTGGAGAAACTTGAGTACAGATCGGAGCTTTGAAGCGTCCAATAAGCAGAGGCCCAGGGGGGTCCTCTCTAGTTCCTCACCACAAACAAAGAGAACATTGGAGGGGAGAGGAAGTGTCCTTATCTGGTCATTTGTAAATTCAAGCAATTTTCTAACATGCCTAGTTGAGAGGCACCGATGCTTTGTCATGAAGCAAAACATTGACTGAATCTTCTCCAGTAGTTTACCCCTCTCAGGATCATCGGACAATGGCCATTTGTGGGGACCTACAGCAGCAGCATCCTCACCATTCACCTCACACTCAATTTTCTCAAACCCATTGCAATCCCCACTCTCATTAGCCTCTCCCTCCAAGCTATTGACTGGGCTTGCATAATCTGAGTTATCAGAATTGGCGTTCATTAACAAGTTACTGTTTCTATTAATCTCTTCATCAGAAGACCTGATTACAGTCTCCACGTCGATTGGTTTCAAGATGGCGTTGGTCAGCATGCCAACCCAATTAGGGTCAACCTCTTCTGGGATTGCCTCCATTGCACAATCAGAAATCACCCCAACATGTGAACTGACATGGTTCAGGTGGGACACAGCGTCAGAGAACTTCTCGTCACATTTAAAGCAGAACCAATATTCCCATGTGCCATTCTCCTCAGCAAAGGATAAAGCCTCAGAGAGTAAATCCAGCACAGCAGTTTCTTTTAAGTTTGTATAATGAGACTTAATCTCTGGTATGCTTGCTCTCAATAAGCCGAGCTGTCTCTCAGCTGGCATGGAGTTCCAGTATGCCCGGACCTGGTCCATGCGGTTTGAGGAAGAGCTACTTACTGGCTTACGTGAAACTGGTTTGCGGCGGTGTAACCCAGAGGAAGAGGATGATGAGGCAGCAGCTGGGGAATGCTCGTCCTCAATGTGAGAACCAGATGATGTGACAGAAGGAGACTGGCCGGGGTCAGCACGTTGTTGTTGTAACAGCCGTGCGGCTGCAACGCGCACCTCAATCTCTTTGCGACGTTCATCTAGGGTTTTGGAGGCCTTTTTAATCTCATTGTTCCTGCGAGGTGGGGGTGCAGTGGGGCCTGTCGGTACACGATATTCAAGCTGCTCGTTGAAGCTGCGCACCGGAATCAGGCGGTATTTGTCCTCATTTAGAGTTTTCATCCAGGTTGAGATGGAAGCAAGGTTGCATTTCTGGATTAGGTTGCGTAACTCCCCTTGTACCTATCATATACACAAATTATCGTCATGTGGCTACTTATACCAAGCTAATTCATCTTGGAAGTAATCTGTTTTGCAATACCTATTTTGTAACTACTAGTCTACCAATGTCAATACTACTAGTTTATTTTTCTTCTTAGTTTAGTTCAGTACTACATTGAACTCATGAGAAAATGGGAGCACAAATAAGATTAACAGACCTTTCTTGACACTCTGTACTAAGTCAAGAATCCGATATTGGTGTATTGGTGCTACTATAAAGAAAGGACAATAACAATTACAGTACATATTCAACAAGAAAGGAAAAAATATATCAAACCAGAAACCAGAAATTAATACAGAGTCCAATAAAAATTTATGTCACATAGGCTGTTGTCAGAAACCAAGGGTGGCATGAGGTGGTACACTACCAAAACCATATCCCCTGAAACAAAATGACAGCACTATCAATTCCAAGTTGCTTGCATGGACCCCTAGCTTCCTATTCCATTTCTCAAAGGATGTCTCAAATTGGAAGGGCTTTATTTTCCCAGAGAAAACTATTACTAATTTGTTAATTAGTTCATTCCTTTTCTATATGCAGTGCTTGTGAGTTAACTTCTGCGAATACTTTTTTTTCCTCTTTCCTTTGAGAAACAGATTCTTATCTCATGGGTACAAATATTTTGCTAAATATATGCTCTTATTTGGTTCTAATTGTATTGCACCAAATCATGTACTATGAAAGAGTAAATAAAAGCCATTCTAGGAAAAGAAGACTGATTCTGTCAAGTTAAAATGAGATGTCGTTGAAAACTGCGAAATAAATTAACTCTGTTTGCACTACCACTGCTAGAGTAAAATAGATCTTGAAATTCTGGAAATATTGCCTTGAATTTGAATAAAAAGCTTTTATTACTATTGGTCCACAAAAACACCCCAATCACCACCAAAATTACAATAAATATTCTGAAGAAATGCAAAGTCCCACAATATCTAGCCCTTATTCTACAAAAAAGAAAGTTACCAAAGCATGATATAATAACCATTGAAATCGTACTCTTTATTTAATTCTAACAAATAATTAATTGCACAGTGACAAGCGGTTTCACCTAAGAATTAAGGCAAAACCCCTCAAAGTAAATTGAATTCAAGCTTAAGACTAACCTGATTAATCCTCGCTTCTGGTGTGGATGCGGCAGTCTCTTCACTGACATGCAACGATTCCTCAGCAGGGTCCACCGGGTTCTCTACAAGGAGAGCTCTTTCACACTCAGTCAAAGCCAAGTCATACCCCCCTGACTCAGCAGTGTATTCAAGCAACAGTGAAGCATAGAAATGCGCAAACTCGATGGAATTTGGAGCCAGCTCAGTAGCCCTTTGTGCGGAATCAATTGCAGCCTTTGCATGTCTCTGCTTCGCAACTGAGTCCTCGATCATAGCTGCCAGTTTAGCGTGGACCGTGCCGTTGACCCGGTGTACCAAAGACGAGTCGCCGTGCTTGCCGACTGCCTCGCGCATCAAACGAAGGGCTTTGGTAGGATTGCCACGTCGGAGCGCAGTCAAAGACCGCTCGCACTCCGATTTGATCTCCGGCGTGGGATCGCGCGGCGAGGAATCCGCCACCGGTTTTGCGGCGGACATCGGAGAGTGAGCCGAATGGGTAGGGTTTCGCTTTTTACCCATGGAAAGAGATGAGTACGGAGACGGGGTACTAAACCTCTCTCTCTCTCTCTCTCTTTCTCGTGTTGTGATTTATTCGGAGTATTTTATTTCGCTTATTTCACCTAACACTTCGCCATTAAGCAACAGATGGAGATGTACAAGATGTCAGGATCCGATCTATCTACCTAATGCTATGGGATTGGGAGAGAAGGATGGAGGAGGGGCAAGAAGGGACGAAAGAAAAACTGGAGTCGGGGTCGAGCGAGAAGTTATCTGGTGAACAAGGTCTGAAGAACCGTGACTTGCCGTACTCTGTTTGGGTAGGCATAGATCGAGGCTTTCCGCATAGACCAGGTTCAGCGGACTTCCCCTCAAGTATTAGTGTATTACCATCGAGAAATTTTCTTTAAAGAGCAAGATGTTATAAAATAAAGACAAAGAATAATAAACAAGATAGAGAACACATAAAAGATAGCAATCTCTTTATTCATACATTTCTCATGTGTCTTCCATATGTACAATACAATATTACAAAGCATCTATTTATAGGCTACAAATTGTAAATGAAAAGCCACTACAATAATAAATAAGAAATTGAATTCCAAATAGTAGTGGATATGAATTCCAATAGTAGTGGGGGTAGTGGAGAATGAATGTTGGGAGTTATGGACATCCACATTAATAATTTATTCATAACACTCCCCCTTGGATGTCCATTACCTAAGAATATGCCTCATTAAAACCTTACTAGGAAAAACCCTATGGGATAAAAACCTAGTGAAGGAAAAAGAGTACATTATTCTTTTAATACGCAACTACAACCTCACCAGTAAAACCCTGTGGGAAAAACCATGGTAAAGGAAAATGTAATGCATATTAACTCCCCCTCATGACAACATTAATCAAGATCTTTAAGTCGACCAACTCCAATATTACGGATCACATTTTCAAATATTAAAGTATGGAGTGTCTTAGTGAATAAATCTGCTAGATTCTCACTCGAACGGTTTGCTAAACATTAATAACATTATTCTTTTGGAGATCATGTGTGAAAAAAAAACTTTGGTGAAATATGTTTTGTTCTATCTCCTTTAATGTATTCTTCCTTTAATTGAGTAATTTATGCAATATTATCTTCATATATGATCGTCAGGATCATTTCTCCAGAATACAAACCACATGTCTGATAAATGTGTTAAATCACAGATCTTAACCAAATACTTTCTCGGCTTGCTTCGCGAAGTATATGTTTAATTTCAATACAATGTCTTCCCATGAGAGAAAAAGTATATCTTGCTAATAAATTTATAGCAAATGATGTATCAGATCTTGTATGTCGAGCAAGATACATAAATTCCACTATTGCATAAATATATGGTACTTCAGGACCAAGTAGTTTGTTATCACTTTCTCAATGTTTAAAAAGATCTTTATTCATATCTAATGATCTTACAACCATCGGAGTGCTTAATGGATAAAATTATTTCAGCACTCTTGCAATATAATTTTCTTGATGCATAAAAATGTCATTTTTAAATGTTTGATTTGCAATCCAATTCAAAATTTTGTTCTCCCAAGATCTTTCATCTCAAATTCTTCCTTTAAATAATTTATTACTTTTGGAAGCTCTTCAGGAGTTCCAATGATACTTAGATCGTCAACATAAATTGCAATTACAACAAAATTATTTCTATATCTTTTCATAAAAATACATGGACAGATCGTATCATTTTTATATCCATGTTTCAATAAATATTCACTTAAACGATTATAGCATATGCGTCCATATTGCTTTAATCGTATAAAGATTTATTCAATTTAATTGAATAATGTTCTTGAGAACCTAAATTATATGCTTCCGGCATCTTAAATCCTTCAGGGATTTTCATATATATATCATTATCAAGCGAGCCATATAAATAGGCTGTAACAACATCCATTAGACACAAATCAAGTTATTCATGGACTGCCAGACTAATTATGTACTGAAAAGTTGTTGCATCCACCACAGATGAGTATATCTCAAAATTTTACCTTTCCTATTTTATTTTCGCATAAATACTCATTTATATCCTACTGGCTTTATGCATTCGGGTATTGGGACTACAGGCCCAAAAACTTTTCATTTTTCAAGAGAGTTTAATTCTGCCTCGATTGCGCCTTTCCGTTTTTGGCCAATCATTTCTTTGTCGACATTCTTTAATAGACTTCGAGTCATGATCCTCATTATTCATTATATTTAGCGCTATATTATATACAAATATCATTGATATCAATTTCATCTCGGTTCCATCTTATTCCATTCATAATATAATTTATTGAGATCTCTTTATTTTCATGAATTTCAGATACCTGAGTTTCTGCTGGAACTCCAATATTACTTATAATTTGATTCTCTTCTAGAGTTTTATCTGAAATTATCATATCCTCGACTTGACCATTTTCATTCTTTGCTCCTTTTCTTTTTCGAGGATTTTTATCTTTAGAACCGATTGGTCTTCCACGCTTCATGCGTGTTATAATTTCATTAGTCTGTCCAACAGGGACATCGACTTTAATTGGAGCATTAGCAGCTGGTACATGTGATTTGGTCACTTTCTTTGTAAATGCGTCTGGCAATTGATTAACTAATCTTTCCAAATGAATTATCTTTTAAACATCTAGTTCACATTATTTATGAGGATCTAAATTAAACAATGATAATTCATTCCAACTAATATATTTTCCCAGCTGATTGTTTTTCTCCCCCTAAGGTTGGGAATATTAATTTATCAAAATGATAATCGGCAAAACTAGCCGTGAATAAATCTACCATCAATGGTCTAGATACTTTATTACATATGGAGATTCAAATTCAATATAAATTCCCAACTTTCTTTGATGTCCCATTTTAGTGCGTTGTGGTGGAGCAATTATAACATATATCGCACATTCAGAAAATCTTATATGGGAAATATTAAGTATGTGACCAAAAACCAATTATAAAGGGGAAGTTTTATAATAGCTTGTTGGCATGATGCGAATTAATATTGTTGCATGCAAAATAACAAGTTCTCATTTTTTTTTTATATGAACATAAGCTACATGATGTACAACATCAATTCTAATAGACATGCATTGTCTAAGAAATAAATTCATCAATATTGTCTAGACGTATTTTCTTAATTGAATAATCATAATATTATGCTCTTAATCAAATCAATTGAGCAAATAATCTTGCAAATGTCAGGTTGCGAGTTGATAATGTGACCATACTATTGATGCATCAATTATAACCATAAAATATCTAAATGGTTCACATGGTGAATATATTGGTCTACAAATATCATCTTGTATACGTTCTAGAAATGAAATCAACAAATAAAAATTCATAAGATTAAAGAATCTTCTGGTTCTTTAATGAATGTCCATATTAATTATTTATTATTTTTTCGCATCATTATTGATCCGGAATGGCCCAACCGGTCATGCCAAACTATTAACATATTTTTATTTGTAAACTTCAGATTTACAATCATATGTGCTTCAATTGTACTAATATATGTGTAGTACAAGTTGGAGGAAAACATAAGCAATTTTTCTAATATGCATCTTTTTAAGCTAGTAACAAGATATTCAACATCTTCTTCATTGACTGTCTCAACATGATATCCATTTCGGCGGATATCCTTAAAACTTAACAAATTTATTTGAGACTTAGAAAATATAATGCATCATCAATATAAATTTGTGTTCCTCCATGTAACAACAAGGTTGCTCTTCCGGAGCCTTCAATCAATTTGTTTTATTAACAACAATTACAATTAACAAAAATAAAAAAATACCACCACAATAACGAAAATAATAACAACAATTGCAAATAAAAAAAATATCATAAACATTACTTCAATAATAACATTTTTTTTTATTACCATCATTAATCAAGTGATTAATTTTTACTTTCCAATTATGTTGAAAAAGTTTGAGTCGGGGTCTAGTCCATTGCATGTCAGATCGTGTAGTTAATCATAAAAAAAATATTAAAGTAAATAATAATTAGATTATGTAATAGGCAATATCGGAAATATTAAAGTAAATAATAATTAGATTATGTAATAGGCAATATCGGTTTCTGATTTGAAAACCTCCTTTTCATTAAGACTATTTAAATCATAAAGTGTAACAGTTTAAATTTTGTTAAGAAAAACATAATAATTTTAATCACTTAAAAGCTTATACATTAAAGCTTATGTTTCTGATGCAAAATCTAAAATCAAGATCCTAGCATTAATAAAGTCATTAAAGAATTCAGCAACATCCAAATAAGTAACATCAATTTGACAAAAATCGAGATCACATTCACAAATAAAAAATATCTCGATCTTTAATTTTTAGTGATGTTTGATATATATCAACAATGTGTTTTGACATATGATAGGTACATGCGTACAACAGGTACGTGACCAATTACATTTATTACCACAATGATAACATGAACTCTGTTATTTGTTATCAGGTCCATTTTTCTCTTTCTAATTATTTCTTCACTTCCGGTGGAAAGATGTGTATTTTTTTTTTTTACTATCACGTCCACATTTATGAGAATATCCATAAATTATTGTTATTATTATTGTTATTATTATTATTATTATTATTATTATTATTATTATTATTATTATTATTATTATTATTATTATTATTATTATTATTATAATGTGTTGCTACATTCACTTCGGGGAATGAAACATAACTAATTGGACTAAATTCATGATCATCAACTCGTTATTTTATTCAACCATAAGGATACAAGAAATCTATTCCAAATATTTATAGAAATCTTCTTCAAGAAATTATATTATTGAAACATAGTATGAACATCATTACAATTTGTGCTTCATATAAATTTCCTTGGAATTTTCTACAGGAAAATTTCTTAAAATCTTCTTGAACAAATTATATTTCTTGAAATCTTCTTCAGGAAGATTATTATTGAAAAATAAAATTAACATGAATATCTTATAAAAAATTTTGAAATCTTTTTCAAGAATTTTCTAATATCTTTTGAAATTTTCTTCAGAAAGATCTTTTGAAATTTTCTTCAGCAAGATCTTTTTAATATTTTTTGAAATCTTCATCTGAAAGATTGAATTATTGAGAAAAAAAAATTAATATGAACATGTTAAAACCGAATATTATGACAGAATGTGTGGTGTTTTTTTTTTTCTCAATACTATAGCTTCGGGCCATCAGTTAATGAAATAATAATAAATGTTAATTGAATTGGCTTCCGGCCAACACTATGACATCCGTTAATGCCAATACCATGACATTCTTTATTAAAATTGAATTCCATATTAATCATTACTAATCAGATGTGAATTGCTTCGAGCTAATTTAATCTTATAATTAAACTTCGGGCTAATTAATAAAATTGTTGAAATGGCTTCCGGCCAATTTTATTAGCATAATTTATATTCATATGGCTTCGGGCCATTTGATAAACATAAGTTATGTTTAATGTAAAAAGATAACATAATATTATCATAATATAACTTAAAAGGTAACATAATTAAATATAAAAAAAAATTACCTTGAATTTTCAAATAGTAGAGCTCTCGTGCTGATAACGTGTTATAAAATAAAGACAAAGAATAATAAACAAGATAGAGAACACATAAAAGATAGCAATCTCTTTATTCATACATTTCTCATGTGTCTTCCATATGTACAATACAATATTACAAAGCATCTATTTATAGGCTACAAATTGTAAATGAAAAGCCACTACAATAATAAATAAGAAATTGAATTCCAAATAGTAGTGGATATGAATTCCAATAGTAGTGGGGGTAGTGGAGAATGAATGTTGGGAGTTATGGACATCCACATTAATAATTTATTCATAACACAAGAGAAATTTTCTTTAAAGAGCAAGAAAACAATTATCAGGAATTTTAATCAAAATTTAGTGACCATATTTACGGAAAACAAATTGAATTGATAAGTTGCCAGCAGGGGAAGAATTGTTTTGCAAAATTTACACCCTTACAAATTGAATAATTCAAGCTTTTTATCTGTCAAACAAAGAATAAATTTAGAAAGTAAAATGAAATAATATTTGAGTTAATTCCGAATAAATTACTTCACTTCTTCGCAAGGTTATAAAATGCGGTTTTCATGCGGTATGCGGAAGGCCACCGCATACCGCATATACGGTATACGGCCGCATATGCGGATTTTTATGCGGACGTATATATGCGGATTCTTTTATTAAATTTAAATATTTGTACCATATATATGAAATATATTAAATATTTGTGTCATCTTTATCAAATATATTAAATATATTTGAGTGTTTATAGTTTTTTCTGATCCTACGGCTTCATATATTAAATATATGTAATTTGATGCTGATCCAACGGCTCATACAGTTTTTGCTCCATAAAAAACAAAATAATTGGGTCAACGCTTTCCACTATTTGCAACAGCTAGCAAATCAAATTGAATATGTTCATTGGACCTTTGTTTTTTGGGCTGCGCATTTCACAAATGGGCTGCACATGTGAAGGCACATGTGAAGGTGAAACTCTTATAAAGGCGCCAGAGCCAGGAGAAAATAGTCCCACATTCATAAAACAAAAAATTCACAGCGCTCAATCTCCTATAAAAGAAGAGGGGTAGACGCTACATCAACTACCTGGACATCCGGACTCAGATAATGGGTTTGGAGGTTAGTTTTTGATCCGGACCCAGATAATGGGTTTGAAAATTTTCGAATTTGAACTCAGATAATGGGTTTGGATCAGCGGAACCGCATATTGGAACTGCATATTGATTTTCTATGCGGTTGTCAACCGCATACGCATATGCGGCCGCATGAACCGCATTTTACAACACTGCTTCTTCGTAGTTACTTCTAAGCAAGAATAGTTCATATGATTGTGTTAGAAATCTTAATATAATGTTCCACATTTCTCTACTTTTGTCAATAAAAATAGTAAGTTGCAGCTTTATGTAGTCTTATATGCACGAATGGAGCAAGCAATTGTCACGAGCATAGTCACAAGATTCACGAATTATTTGTGAATAATTCGTTTTTGGTGATGCCGAAACTGAACGTCAAATTATTCGCAAATAATTCGCGAATTTTACGAATTTTTTCCAAATTTTAAAAAATTATTCACGATTTTTTCCCACAAATTTTTTTTTTGCTCTCTTGTAGGGCTAAAATCATGAATTTTTTAGCTCGCGGAATTGAATCTGAATAATTCATTTGTCATTGTGGTCACGAGCTAAGGAAAATGTTGTTCGAATTGGTAGTGTAGACTTAGAAGAAAAAAGAAAAACACATACAGCCGTGTGGCGGGCCGCTCTTGAGAACAAGTATCCTCTGCATTACTGTAAAAGATCCCCTTCACTTTACGGTTTGATTAACTCTCAGCTGCTTTGAGATTCAGGGTAACGCAGGGGCATTATTAGGGTTTTGAGATTCGTGCCAATTTAAAAAGAACGGTTGAGATCCAATAATTGTAAAAAATTTCCTATTACGGTACCGGAGAGGATGTGAATTCCGCCCTTGAACTATTTGGTAGATCGATTCTGATTTTCAGTTGCACAACAGAGAATTTTGTATTCATATAAATTATAAAAAAATGATAGAGGAAAAGAGAAAAAGTACCCCAGTTGTTAGGGATTGAGATCTGCTGCGATTCGAATATTGAGCACAATAACCTGCAATTCCTGCTTTTTCAAATCCAGCCGTCCAACTTTTTAGTGCACGCATCTTAAAACAGCTGATTTTCTGTACACGCATCTCGAAATAATTCGACAGCTGAATTTGAAAAAGCAGAGACAGTACCCGGATCGCAGCAGATTCTCACCCAGTTGTTAGACCCACAGAAAGATGAGAGGCATTTCAAAGTTTCGATCTGAAGAAATGATATTAATGTAAAAATAAAAATTTCTTCTTCTCCAGTTGCCTGGGATCCTTACATCTTCAATACAAAAAAAAGCTCCAATCTTTCTACGGATCTAACAACTAAGAGTCTGATCAATTTTCAATTTGTTTACAAGGATCGGACCCACAACATTATTTACAATTATAGTGCAATTTTATTCACATATAGTCTAAGAATAACACATACAATGAAAGTGTGAAAGATCGAGGTACTTAAAATTTTATGAGAAAAGGAGTAGATGCATTTTGCATGAGGCCAAAACTCCTATGTACATAGTTAATATAATTTACTAATTTTAGTGTTTTGGTAGTTATAATTCTTCCAACTCATGTTTCATACAAATTTTGGAGCCTTGGATTAAATTTTTCTTATTTCCACGGATAATATAAATTACTAATTTTATTATTTATGTACGATAAATGTTGGAATTACTAATAATATTAAAGTATCTATATACATGTCAAGTGCCAAGTCATCCATTAAATAAATTGTGGCAAAAAAATTATCCTTTTAGTTGGCTTTCTTAATTTTCTTATTTCCCACATTCATTTTTAGTTCTCTCAGTTCTTTCTTTGCTCACTCGTTATTATCTTTTACTATGCCTCTTTTCTTAAACCTTAATTCTATGCGACATATTATTGTTTAATGTTAAATTTTATATTAAAAAAAAACTTCAAGAGTAGATATGAAGCTTCATGTATTTTTTTTATTTTAATTAATTATTAACCATCAATTATAGTGTGATTCAACATGCTATTTTAGAGATAAAAACTAGCACTATCTAATTAATCTAAAAATGCCGAAATTTTTATTTATAACATAGTTAAAAAAAATAAACCAAATAACCATCGTTTCTGAGAATTTCGATTTTCACCACAGCCGCACCGGCATTATGCGGACCCATTTCAGCGGGGCCGCATAATGCCGATGCGGACCCTTAAATGGGTCCGCATAACCATTCTGCGGACCATTTTTTTTTTTCAAACTTTGAGATATCTCACATAATGTGGCACGCATTCCTAGAACAAAAAAATATTAAAACCAAAAAAATTGAGATATCTCATACAGATGCGTGGTGCCTCGATAAAACACCAAAAAAAAAATGGGTCCGCAGAACGCCTGTGCGGTCTCCAGCATTTGGGTCCGCAGAATGCCGATGCGGTCATGGTGAAAATCGAAATTCCCAGAAACGATGGTTATTTATTTTTTTTTTTTAAACTGTGCTAACTTTGAAAATTTCGGCTAAAAATGGCAGCTTATATCTTATTTTATTATGAAAAGTAAGTAAATCCAATAGTAATTTCTATTTGTTTCATGTTTAATATAACAAAATGTCATAATATAAAAACTAAAATCAATAACATTGTAAACATTAACAAGAAAATCAATATTACCATGAAGCTTTTCAATAATTTTTCCATATTTGTTTTCGTAATACAACTTAATATTCATTTTGACACATTCTAATAAAATTTCCATATTAATTATGGGCATGGGTTCCCATCAATTAAATCATGGATTCTCATTCTTTGTTTAGTAGGAACAGGAGTCTAGCTTCTATTTTTATTAACCGCAATTGGTTATAGAGTCTGAACAGGGTTTTGAGAGGTAACCCTGTAATAGATTTACATATGGATGGAAAGATAGAAAAAATAAAATACAAAGAAAGAAAATTTTGAGAAAATAAAATAAATGAAGATTAAAACATCAATTAAACAAGCTGCTCCTTTTCGAAAATTATGTCGCTATTCTTCTATTTGTGTAGTTCCACTGAGTATTAACTTCTTCGGTCAATTCTTCAACAGTTTTCGTACGCTCTTGAAATATTCTTATACAACGCTTCCTCCACAGCACAAATAAAGCAATCAACAATATTTCCCTAAACTCCTTATCATTCTTCGTGTCTACCAGCACAACTTCAAAATTAATAACATCATTACCCACATATATTGTGTTGTGAAAAATTAGAAGTGAAAATTCGACCATATAGTTGCCTTGAGAAGGAACATTCCTTGCAAAGATGCATTGTTCTCTTTGTGCAATTTGCAGAAATGACAGATGCTTGAAGTAATCATTAACAACAAGGAATATGTTAGAATTTTACTTGTGTAAAATCACATTGGATTCTTAACAACATTGGATTCTCATTCTGTAAAATCACATCCTTGTGTAATCCTTAACATCACGGAATATGTTAGAATATTACTTGAAGTTGTAAATTTTAAATCACTATATTATTGATGAATAAATTGGTCTCTTAAACAATTACGTAGTCTCTTATTAATCTACATATTATTAATATTTAGTTAGGTATTATAGGAATTCACATCCCCTCAGGTTACCGGACTGAGTACAATTGAATCGGACGGCCCAAATTTGTTTTTTTTTAAACTTGGCACAAATCTTAAAGCACAAATAATACTGCCCCCTGCGTCATCCTGAGTAAGCACTGGCCGAGAGTAAATCTGGGTCGTCTGTTTCAATTGTGTTGAGTCAAGTATCTGGGAGGATACGGATCCGGTATATAGCAGGCGGAGGGTTTTATAGTTCTACATAGCTGATGCTTGACACTAACGCCGTAACGCGCCGTTTGATGGACTAGAAAATAAAGGACATTTGAGAAAATAGTAAATTTTTTCTGTTAAATTTTACTTAATTTGTTGGAAAATAAAAAATAAAATAAAGTAGCTCGTTTTACTTTACATTTTCTCTAAATTTTGAAAGAGTTGGGCAGTTAAGTTTTTGTTTTTTTGAGGGGAATTTCATGTATACCCCTAAAAAACATCAAAATTAACGTATGCCCCCTCTAAAATTTATAATATCATATTTAGCTCTTTAAATTTCAAAAACTCACACAATTATCCAATTTGTTTTAATTTTAAAATATTCCCATTTTACCCTTGAGTAAAGATAAAAATATGTAATATGTGTAAGAAAAATATTCAATCTTCTAATTGGTCAGCTTCCAAGAGCAAAATGTTCATTTCTCTACTTGTGAAACATATATAATGACATTTAGGCATACGTTTGTGTACACTTTACATGTAAGAAAATAAACCATTTGTCTTCACTACCGACCAATTAGAAGACTCAATATTTCTTTAAACATTTATTAAAGATAAAATGAGTATTTATAAATTTAAAATGAGTTATAATAGAAAATATGATAAATTGGATAAATTTGTGAGTTTTTAAAATTTAGAGAGGTAAATATGATATTATGAATTTTAGAGAGAATTTCATGTACATCTTTCAAAAACTAGAAGTTTACGAGGGGCATACCTGAAATTCCCCCCTTTCCCCCCTTTTTTTTGTTTTCTCCTAATGCGCTGCCTAGCTGTCTGCCACAAAATATCTCCCTTGGTTTCTTGTTGCCGTTTCTTGATTTAAAAATTGTAATAGATCTTCGCAGAGAGCCGACATGTAATGTAAAAAATAGAACCCAATGCAAGGACCCGTTAGATAAATGTGACACAGTAATAGAAATATCGGACTGTTCACATATCTTTCTCTTCTCTTCTCTGTTCCAACAATATCGATTGAAATGCTTCTTCATTTGAAAATATTTCTTTGTGATAGAATCATGTTTCAAGGCCCTCATGGATCTCTCATGGATTATGAATAGATCGGAATTTAGACCTCATTTCAAGGTCAACTCGAGATTGATATGAAGAACTCGGAATTTGTTAGCAACAAAGTCTCATAGAGTCTCGTCCAACACGAGTCTAGCCCGGGTCCGATTTACAGTCACCACCATCGCGTCCGTACAGGACGGGTGCGGTTTAGTGACTGCCAAATTATGCGAACGTCACTGCCCTTATATGAAAATAACCGCATCCATACGGACATAACCACTCCTATGCGATCTCCTTTAACTACTCTGATAACGCAGAATAATAATTAGAAGATGACCTATTTAAGATAAGACGCTCCATTAAACATAAATTAAACTTTTACTTATCCAAACAAAACATTATAAATATTAGAGTCCGAATATCACATTAGCATCCCGATTTTAGGAACCAACGTCACTAACTTCAACCTGCCATTCCGAATATCTCACATTAGGCCTACTCTCTCTTTCACTCTGTGTACTTCCTAAAGACATGACTATGTGTACTTCCTAAAGACTGGAGGATTGGGTGCTTTTTCTTAATCAGCTTTCCCTATTTTAGAAACTCTTGTTGTAACCGGTCTAAGTGGAACACCTGAGACTCGTTACGTTATTGGCTTGTTTCAGAATACTGCGGTCGAAGGTGTAGTATTTCATAAACCAGGTGCAAGTGAAATATGTTCTCAAATGCAAAATTAGCAAAATCTGAACTCTAAACAAAATACAAACCATTTATTACAGTTTTTTCAAATTTCTCTGTCCTTCCCGTCCCCTCTCCATTTTCCTTCTTCCTAGGTAACCTTCACCGCGTAGGTTTTGCTCCTCTTCTCGGTTTCCTCTCCTTCTCTTCTCTCCGGGACAGATCTTTTGTAGGGTTAGGCCTAGGGTTTCCTCGAATCCAGGATGGGGCAACAGACGCTGATCTATAGTTTCGTGGCGAGAGGCACGGTGATCCTGGCGGAGTACACCGAGTTCTCGGGGAACTTCACCACCATCGCTTCTCAATGCCTCCAGAAGCTTCCAGCGAGCAATAACAAATTCACCTATAATTGCGATGGCCACACCTTCAATTACCTCGTGGAGAATGGCTTCAGTGAGTTGATTTTTGTTATCTCTTTGCATTTCTTATACTTCTAATCATTTGGTGTTGATCCGGATTCTTTAAAAAAAGATTTTTTTTTTATGGGGGTCAAATGCAATCAAGCTTGGATATATGATCTTTATGGTTGTAGCGTGGATATATGATCTATTTGCATTTTCATGCGTTTTATAATCAACAACACTATGAAACAATAATTTTCGAAATTTGACATTTTTCAATGATAATTTTATTTGGTTTTGGCATGGGTTCAAATAGATATACATGACTGTCTAATTTTTGTCACGGTGATAAGCGTTCTACAAAGGAAATAGAGAATTCCTAAACTTCACTGTGGTTATAAAAAGAGAAAAAAAAAAAAAAAAAAACTAACAATCATTTTTAACAGAGCTCTGGAAAGGGTCAAGTACATTGGAATTCCTGGAAGATAGCTGTCTAAATTTGTCATGGTATATGCAATATGTGGTGGAGAATAGTGAACTTTGAGGACACCATGGAATTATTATAGTATTATGATGGACCTTGGGATGAATAATTTGCAAACTGTTCAACAGATAAAATATCTCAACTGACTAAGTGTACACACTGGTTGAATTGACCGGTTTTGAAGAACCACCCCTAACACAATTGGCTAAGGCATTGCTCTCCGTGTGGGTGTATCCGCACTGAGGATGATTGGAGGGCTTTGTTCCTCATCTCATGCTAAAAAAAAAGAAAAAAGAAAAGAAAAGAAAAGGAGAGGAATAACCAGTTGTGCTCTCGTTCATCTTTTGAGAAGTCGTAATCTCAGATATAAGTTTGGATGCTTCTTCTAATTCATGCATCAAGATTAAAACAAATGTGCTTCATTCCTTGATGCTAGCCTCAACCAAAGTTCAGACAATATAAAATGCATTGTGAACTTCTCATCTTGTTGACACACTAACCATTTTTAAAATATACCTTTCATTTTTACTTTTTCAACTTTCACAAAGGCTGTAAGTTTCATTGTTCTTCTTGATTGCACTTTCTTGGACAGATGGTCAGATGGTTGATTTTCTTGCTTTATATTTTTTTATTTGTTTTGACATTGTTTATGTATTTCCTTTTTTGTTGTGTAGCATATTGTGTTGTGGCAGTGGAGGCTGCTGGAAGGCAGACACCTATGGCCTTCTTAGAGAGGGTAAAAGAAGAGTTTACCAAGAAATATAGCAGTGGCAAAGCAGCAACTGCCACTGCCCATAGCCTCAACAAAGAATATGCGTAATTCCTCTTTTTTTCTTAATGTTTTACCGGTGCTACTTTTCACTTAGCAATTCTTATTTTTTAAAGAAAGAAATTGCTGAATTTGGAAATAACACCAAACTATCTACTCCCAACACCTAAAGCTGTTACAGATATTTTTCAAATAATTCCTAATGATCATGCAATTCTGATGGAATAATTATGTTTTGTCTGAATTTGAGAATGTAATGTGAGTCATGTAATATCGTTTCAAGCCTTAGATGAACCAAATAAGCCAAATGTATTTTCTTGCTGAGCCAGAAGATTTAACTAATTAATTTGAAAAGATTTGTTTTGAGTTTTATGCAGCAAATGCTATTTGCAAAGTAGCAAAATATTTGATGTGATTTGCATTAAGTCATTAACCCAAGTGAACTCCTGTATTCAACCTAAAGTATTGCACACTGGTCAATGATTTGACTGAAGTATGATCATGTTGTTAGTTTTTAATTGTAAATGTGACAAAATATTTGATCTTATTATGGGAATGTACTTGATGTAATTTGCAAAAAATCTATATAAAGTTTTTCTCAGTTCACAGTTCAATAAGAGGTGGTTTAATAGCATATTTAATTCAATCAACAGTTCATCTGTCATAAAAGAGTAATGTAACTACACAAGTAGCTGTGCTTAAGACCTCTTCTTTGAAATGTCATAGATCAAAGCTGAAAGGGCACATGCAATATTGTGTGGATCATCCAGAGGAGATAAACAAGCTTGCTAAAGTCAAAGCTCAGGTCTCTGAAGTCAAGGGTGTCATGATGGAAAATATAGAGAAGGTAATATTCCGTCGAAAAAAGAGGTTGAAATATCATGCTGTATTCAGTTACACCTTTGCTTGTAGCGCAAGCTTCATTTTTACAAACTTTCTTCTTTTTTCTGTCAGGTTTTGGATCGAGGGGAGAAGATTGAACTGCTTGTTGACAAGACTGAGAACCTTCGCTCCCAGGTTTGTCCGTAACCATTAAAATTAGCTTCATTTGTAAAGTCATGATTTTCCTTTTGAAATTAAGAAATCATAATTTTGTTTTAGAATTGACACCTAGTGTTTTATCTTTTTGCATTTGCAACTAGCACCCAACATTTTTGTGATATTTGTAAATGTCACTCTAATGTTAAAGGCTACATTATACCTGTCCTGTAATCCACAGACCCAAACTGGAGTGAAGTTAGGCCAAGAGGATGAAACACTTGATTTTAATTCAGTATAAATAATCAAGTGATCTGTCCTGAGTTTATGCTCAAATTTTAGGGCTGTTTAGTAATTTTTATTGTAAACCTTATTTTAAACAATGTCTGCCTTTTAACAAATAATCAAAAGTATTGACTGTTGCCTAGTAATACATGAAACATCTTCTGTAATTTGCAAAACACCGTTGGTATATTCTTCGAATGAAATTTAAGCAACTTCCATTTTCTATTGCAGGCACAAGATTTCAGGCAGCAAGGGACAAAAATAAGGAGGCAGATGTGGTACCAAAACATGAAGCTTAAGCTCATTGTCTTGGGCATCATTATTGCTCTAATCCTCCTTGTAATTCTCTCTGTTTGCCATGGCTTCAAGTGCACTTAATTGGGTCGGATCGGGTCTAACTTATTATAGGGTACCATTCACTACACTTTCATCTTTTTTCTTCTATTTTTTTTCAGTCGACGGGCCAGTTTGATTTTTCGTGTATTGTTGGGTTTTAGGAGTGGGGGGGATGCGGAATGTTATAACATACAAGGGTATTGGATCAGCGATGTACTTACTGACTATATGCATGTATAAGATGCAGCTTGTTCTTTTACATTATAAATTTAGTATAGGAAAAACTTTGCTTATTTACTAATAACTAATTGAGTTGTTTTCTTATGTTTTGTATATATATTATATTGTCAATCATCCATGTCGATAATTCTTTGATATTATTGTTGGTAAAGGTGTATATAAGCGGGTTGGTTTTGATTTAATTTAGGTTATCAATTCGATTTATTATAGTCAGATTATAATATTTGTAATTCATAACTAACCACAATATGAAAATTATCCAATTTTAACTTTATTTTAAGTGTTTGGATTTACACGAATTTTGACATGATTCATTGGAAAAAAAAAACGTAACAAAAACACAAGTAAAAAGTTCTAATTGCAAAATTACGAGTGCAAAATATAACAAACTTATAATAACATAAATCAAGTTCTAATTAAAAAATATAAAATAATAAGTTGTCATAATATTTTAGAGTAGTTGCCTGTTGCAAACACCATGACCCCGATCACAGAACTGCGGTACACATACTTCCCAACTTAAAGGCCACCCCTCCAAGTTAACTATACTACATGGCTTTGAATCCCCATCTTTCCCTGATTTGGTTACTCAGAATGGAGAGACAGGTTTTAGATGTGTGTGAGAGGGCCACCTCATTTCGGATTGTTGCCATCTCAAAAGTATGGCTGGCATCTGCTTGGTTGATACACACTCTTTCAGACTATGTTTGATTGCTACTTAAATTTAAGAAATATTAAATTACTTCATTTTACTTTTTATGTTTTATTTTATTTGACAACTTAGGTTATGACTTAAAATTATGGCTTATTTAAAAGTGAATGATCAATTCACAGTCATAATTTAAGTATAGAATAAAGATTTTTTATGAACTTAAAAAAACTATAATAATAACAACATTTAATGGATATGTCATATTTTAATTCTTTAGAAACATTGGAAATTAATTTTAAACAATATTAAAATAAACTTATTGTTATATCAAATTTGAATAACAATCAATCATCCCTCCCAACAAGACATGTAGTACATTGGTTAAAATCTTATTGTGATTTAATAACAAAAAAACTTAATGAAAAAACAAAGTCTCTATAGATGCCTAACCTTTTCTAAAATCATGCGATAATGAGAAAACAAATTGCTAGGAGACTCCCTCTATCACTAGGTCAATTCCTTAATTTCCTTGGAAACTCAACTTCATCAGGCTCGAGCGATGCGACTTTGTTGTGACCAATCCAAATCAGAGTCCACTTCTTGCACTCATGTGATCCGTGATGGTGAGTTGGGCGACTTTAGAGTTGATTTCCTCTAATATTTTATTAAACTAAATTCAGTTGGAATTTTTTTTTTAAAATTAAATCTCTAAATTTAATTTAATTGCTCTATCAATTAACAACTATATTTTATTTTATTTCATTTGTATGTTCGACTGAATGAGCAAATGACTAACAAAACATCATATACATGAGTGTATACTTATATTATCCAACATTATGCTAGAAAATGCATATTACATGTAGAAAATGGAATTCTAGTTTCATATAAACTTGAGTAGGAACTCATGTGTTTGTTGTGCAAATATGCATCTAATAAATGTGAAAGATAGTAAGTGAAAAATATAAAACTCTATTATGTCAATGGATACAAAAATTTATGTGCGCCTTCTATATTATTATGTTTCTTAATTAAATTCACTTTGCCTTATAAAATGCGTAAATAAATTTAAATGCATAAAATTAACCTATTGCACATACAACCTTTGAAAATTTAAAAAATAAATACATACATAATTTTCGATTCAGTACAACATAATAGTTTTACGAAAATCAATTACTCTTTTATTTCACATTAACCCTTGATAAAATGAGTTAAAATCTTAAATGTTGAAAAATTAAGCGCAAATATATATAAGGCACTTCAAATTTCAACTACATCTGAAATTAAGAATCATTTTTTAATCCGTTTGAAAATTAAAGTGCTTTAAATTACACGAAGATAGAACAATTTAAATTGGCACAAACATTTGCATTATTATTTTGGACTGCCTGAACTCCATTTCTCAGACGAGATACAGAGAAATTAATCTTACATAACATATCTATATGTATTTTAGCTAAACCAACTTAACTAACTATATATACATACCCTTAACAGATTAAACATGACTATCAGAAATTAATTTACACAACACATTAGACCATCTACAGTACACACTGCACAGCAAAACCAACACTATTCACATGCACCAGAAATAATACTACCACACTCTCCTCTTGGGCACAAGAACTTTAGCAAGCAACTGGATCTCTGAAAGCAGAAATCTCCTCAAAAATAGGCAGCCTCTTAGACCTGAAAGGAGCCCATTGCTTTATTGCCATATCCAGCATCTCTATCATGTCATCCTCCATCCTGCTCCCATCATCCACTGGCTCCTCCTTTTTGTCCCAAATGAGAAACTTTGTATGTGAGTTGATCATAGCCATCAAGAAACTTTGAAGATCTTGCAATCACTGTAAGTTGTGTACTTTCTTTGGAGAATGTCGGTCAGAATTTGGTTGGCCTCCTCTAGACGACCTTGTTCAATGAGGCACACAGAGAGATTGCATGCTTTATTTGCATCAGGATTGATCATTTGCGCCTTTTGGTATACCACCTCAGCCGCAATGTAGCTCTGTTGTTGCATATATGCCCATACTAGGTTCCCCTAAATATAGATTGAGCGGAAATAATTTAGAAGTGTTCTTCTTATGAACTAATAATCTTGCAATTTTTTTTTGTTTTTTTTTCATTAATATGTGCCTTCTCATCATAGCCTTTCGCTTAAATTGGAAACATAAATCTTGCACTTGATCGATGTATATATTGTAATTATAGTATAGTGCTGACATGCATTTACATAATAAGAGTGTGCGTTGCTTAAATTGGAAACATAAATCTTTAATTTCACGTACTTGATGCGATGTATATATTGTAATTATAGTATAGTGCTGACATGCATTTACATAATAAGAGTGTGCGGTGCGTTGCATATTGTATCGATATATACACACACACACACACACACCATATATATAGAGGTTGGCTACTCTACTTGCATAAGCATATGCCTTCATATGCTTATAAGTCATTTTTACGTTTTCAAAGTCCAAATAATCGATTTGAAGCGCTCAATATGTTCTTCATATTAAAATGTGCTTGGAGACAAAATTTTCCATTTTTTGAAAATTTTTTACTACTTTTTTAGAATTTTTCAAAACAGTGTTTTTTTATTTTCTTTTAGATTTTTTTGCCATATTAAAACACTGTTTTGAAAAATTCTAAAAAAATAGTAAATTTTTTTTTTTCAAAAAATGTAAAATTTAGTCTCTAAGCACATTCTAATATGGAGAACATGTTGAGCGCTTCAGATCGACTATTTGGACTTTGAAAACACAAAAATGACTTATAAGCATATGCTCTCATATGCTTATGTAAGTAGAGTAGCCAACCTCTCTCTCTCTCTCTCTCTCTCTCTATATATATATATATATATATATATATATATATATATATATATATATATATATATATATATATCAGAAGCGGAGTGAAATGAAATGACGAAATGTAAGAGAAGTAAAAGAAAAGGACATACAAGGATACGAGATGTCTCTTGCTTGATTGAAACTTGGATCTTTTTCCCATGAGACCTTGCTCTTTTGGTGTTCTTTCCATGGAATGCTTCACCTAGGTATATCTTTCTTAGCTTCCTCTTCAACAACTCTATCTCTTCTTTGGTCCTCCCGCATTTCTATTTGCCAAAAGTACAAGTGTACTTAATTCAATAAGAATATATAGATAGATACTGATATATTTAAACTTAATTAATTATCTGGTTAGTATAAAAACAAACTCAGAATCAAACTCAAGAATTAATGAGTACTAGTTAAATGTCATCATGTTCATACAATTTCAAAACGCATTCCTCATGGTGACAAACTATGCAAAGATGCAACCTTTTTATTTATTTTTTATTATGTTGCAAAAGGTGGCATCTGATACCTGCTTCTGTTGATAGTTGATACAGAAACAAGCTAGTTTTAACATCATTTATGTGAGTTCTCAAGCATATAATGATACATTTCTATATGGTTTCGATCGCTAGCTACTATATGTGTGAGTGTGTCATGCTTTCATGAAATGAGAGAAAAAGAAAATGTGGATTCCTTTGAAGCATTGCTGTATACATATACGATCATCTAGAAGTCCTATTATTATATTATTACATAATTACAACTTAATAAAGTCTAAAAGATAGCTATATTTATATAATATATATTGAAAAATTATTGAAGCGAGTAAATAAATAAAGTACCTTGTGAAGGTCAATGAGAAGGTTGTCAAGGGATTCTTGGGCTTGCTTGGAGCAAAAATGTCTAAAAGATTTAATGGCTTCTATTGCCTCTTCTGATCGTTCTCGCTGCTTCATCACCACGGCCATGTCCTTCAATGCACTGTCAATCCGGTCACCACTGTTCACCGCCTTCCAAAACCACGGTATCGATGCATCCAAATCCTTGTCCACCAACTTTACATGCATATATTTTTACACACATAATATATACCAGCTAATTAATCACTTAATTCTCCTATATAACCCCCATTGACAATCCTATAATTAATTACTATCATACAATCTGACTTCCATCTTGAATTAAAGTTGAGATAACAATATATCAATTCTATCCATGGTGTACAATAATCAAGTTTAATATATATAGTAACTACAATCACAACAGATTGAAAGAAACAAACTTATTAGAACTAACCCAGAACAACTATCGATATCAATAATCATAGGTAAAGTGCTTTAACTTACACGAAGGTAAAAATTTAAATTGGCACAAACATTTGCATTATTATTTTGGACTGCCTGAACTCCATTTCTCAGACGAAATACAGAGAAATTGATCTTACATAACATATCTATATGTAAATGGTAACTAGTACTTCACAATCTATATTTTAGCTACACCAACTTAACTAACTATACATATATACCCTTAACAGATTAAACATGACTAACAGAAATTAATTTACACAACACATTAGACCATATACAGTACACACTACACAGCAAAACCAACACTATTCACATGCACCAAAAATACTATTCACATTAGACCATTCATGCAACAACCGCCAACAGGTCCCTACGATTCTAATCCCAACCGTTCACATGTTTCAAGATTCGTGCGCAAAATTGACTTATTTCTGGGTTTCATCGTTTGAATGGTTGGGATTAGAACCGCAGGGTCCTGCGATCCCTTAGAATCGCAGCAGATTCGCACCCAACCATATATATATAGTGAGCTTTACATGCACTTATTAATATAACACCACAAGTCAACAAGAACTTCAGCAAGTAACTGGATCTCTGAAAGCAGAAATCTCTTCAAAAATAGGCAGCCTCTTAGACCTGAAAGGAGCCCATTGCTTTATTACCATATCCAGCATCTCTATCATGTCATCCTCCATCCTGCTCTCATCATCCACTGGCTTCTTTTTGTCCCAAATGAGAAACTTTGTCTGTGAGTTGATCCTAGCCATCAATTCCTCTGCCCTTTTGAAGATCTTGCTGTCACTGTAAGTTGCGTACTTTCTTTGGAGAATGTCGGTCAGAATTTGGTTGGCCTCCTCTAGACGACCTTGTTCAATGAGGCATGCAGAGAGATTGAGTGCTTTATTTGCATCAGGATCGATCATTTGCGCCTTTCGGTATACCACCTCAGCCGCAATGTAGCTCTGTTGTTGCATATATGCCCATGCTAAGTTCCCCTAAATATAGATTGAGCGGAAATAATTTAGAAGTGTTCTTCTTATGAACCTTTCGCTTAAATTGGAAACATAATCTTGCACTTGATCGTTGTATATATTGTCATTATAGTATAGTGCTGACATGCATTTACATATATAATAAGAGTGTGCGGTGCGTTGCATATTGTATCGAGATATATATATATATATATATATATATAGAGGTTGACTACTCTACTTACATAAGCATATGAAGATATGCTTATAAGTCATTTTTGTGTTTTCAAAATCCAAATAATCAATCTGAAGCGCTCAGCATGTTCTCCATATTAAAATGTGCTTGGAAACCACATTTTCTATTTTTTTGGAAAAAAATTTACTATTTTTTTAGAATTTTTCAAAACAATGTTTTAATATAACAAAAAATTCTAAAAAATAAATAAAAAATATCTAAAAAACATTGTTTTAAAAATTCTAAAAAAATAGTAAATTTTTTTTTTTTTCAAAAAATGTAAAATTTGGTCTCCAATCACATTATAATATGGAGAACATATTGAGAGAGAGGTTGGCTACTCTACTTGCATAAGCATATGCCTTCATATGCTTATAAGTCATTTTTACGTTTTCAAAGTCCAAATAGTCGATTTGAAGCGCTCAATATGTTCTTCATATTAGAATGTGCTTGGATGCCAAATTTTACATTTTTTGCAAATTTTTTATTATTTTTTTAAAAAATTTCAATACAGTGTTTTTCAGAGTTTTTTTTTAGATTTTTTTGCCATATTAAAATACTGTTTTGAAAAAATCTAAAAAAAAATTAGTAAACAATTTTCAAAAAATGTAAAATTTAGTCTCTAAGCACATTATAATATGGAGAACATGTTGAGCGCTTCAGATCGACTATTTGGACTTCGAAAACACAAAAATAACTTATAAGCATATGCTCTCATAAGCAGGGGCGGACCCAGTGTATTCCAGGGGGGGGGGGGTAGCTGCCCCCCTGGATTTTGAGTTTTAGTGGAAATTTATCGGTTCCGACCGACTTTGCCCCCCCTGAATTTTTTTTTGTCCTCCTCTGAAAGTTAAATTTATAATTCGAGTTAAATTTAGAGTTAACATTGAAATAAATCTGTTGAATTTTGATTAGTAATTAGAATTATAAGTCAGAGCATTAGAAATTACAAGTCAAAGCATTGGATAGTATAAGTTAAAGCATTGTTTTTTGTCGAGTACATAATTGGTTAATGGATTTAAACCCGATTCGATATTTTTTTGCCCCCCTGACGAAAATTCTGGATCCGCCCCTGCTCATAAGCTTATGTAAGTAGAGTAGCCAACCCCCCCTTCTCTCTCTCTCTATATATATATATATATATATCAAAAGCGGAGTGAAATGATACGAAGAAATGTAAGAGAAGTAAAAGAAAAGGACATACAAGGATACGAGATGTCTCTTGCTGGATTGAAACTTGGATCTTTTTCCCATGAGACCTTGCTCTTTTGGTGGTCTTTCCATGGAATGCTTCACCTAAGTATATCTTTCTTAGCTTCCTCTTCAACAACTCTATCTCTTCTTTGGTCCTCCCACATTTCTATTTGCCAAAAGTACAAGTGTACTTAAAATTCAATAAGAACAGATATAGATAGATACTGATATATTTGAACTTAATTAAATTATCTGGTTAGTATAAAAAACAAACTCAGAATCAAACTCAAGAATTAATGAGTACTAGTTAAATGTCATCATGTTCATACAATTTCAAAATGCATTCCTAGCTCATGGTGACAAACTATGCAAAGATGCAACCTTTTTTTTTTTTTCCTTTTTCCTTTTTTTTATTATGTTGCAAAAGGTGGCATCTGATACCTGCTTCTGTTGATAGTTGATACAGAAACAAGCTAGTTTTAACATCATTTATTTGAGTTCTCAAGCATATAATGATACATTTCTATATGCTTTCGATCGCTACTACATGTGTGAGTGTGTCATGCTTTCATGAAATGAGAGAAAAAAGAAAATGTGGATTCCTTTGAAGCATTGCTGTATACATATACGATCATCTAGAAGTCCTTCTATTATTATATTATTACATAATTACAACTTTTATTAAGTACTAAAAGATAGCTATATATATTTATATAATATATATTCAAAAATTATTGAAGCGAGTAACTAAATAAAGTACCTTGTAAAGGTCAATGAGAAGGTTGTCAAGGGATTCTTGGGCTTGCTTGGAGCAAAAATGTCTAAAAGATTTAATGGCTTCTATTGCCTCTTCTGATCGTTCTCGCTGCTTCAGCACCACGACCATGTCCTTCAGTGCACTGTCAATCCGGTCACCACTGTTCACCGCCTTCCAAAACCACGGTATCGATGCATCCAAATCCTTGTCCACCAACTTCACATGCATATATATATTTTTACACACATATATATACCAGCTAATTAATCACTTAATTCTCCTATATAACCCCCATTGACAATCTTATAATTAATTGCAGAATTAATTAATTACTATCATACAATCTGACTTCCATCTTGAATTAAAGTTGAGATAACAATAATCAAGTTTAATATATATAGTAACTACAATCACAACAGATTGAAAGAAACAAACTTATTAGAACTAATCCAGAACAACTATCGATATCAATAATCATAGATAGGTACCAGCTACTAGGAATAATTGAAATGTAGAAAGAATTGTACCTGTAAATGCTTGGCTCGAGCATACGGCCCGTCTCCTGGCGGGATCTTGTATAATACATGCATTGATTCCTGGTCGGCATCTCTCTCTTCATCTCCCCATTCGTATCGACCATTTTCCATCTCCTTCAAATCTCTCTTCTATATCTCTCTCTTTCTCCTGGTAGAATTTAAGAAGTACAAGTAGACTTTTATATATCTTCCTTGTTTGTGTCTCACAGAAAAAACATAGTAGACCTGTTACAATATTAAGGGACTGGAATTAATGTGGTTACACTCATAATTTAATTGAGTGGGGCCGTGTATATACGACTGGTGTTACTAGTCGTCCATGATGGCGAAGAACACCGGGTTCATGCACAAAATGTTGTGGGTCAGGGGATTGGAGAGGGATCCAATCATGTTATGAATCTGTTACGGTTTGTATCAAGACGCTTTTCCGACTAGGTTGGTCGTGATTGCTAATTTGGTGAGGGTTTTGGATGGATAGTTTCTAGGAATTCATATCCAGTGCAGTACTGTAATAGGGAATCTTTTACAATTACTTGATCTGTACCGTTCTTTTTAACTTGGCACGAATCTCAAAGCCCAATAATACTGCCCCCTCAGTCAGCCCGAATCCCAAACCGGCTGAGAGTTAATCTCAAACCGTAAATAGCTAATTGTAAAAGGGAATCTTTTACGGTACCGTCGAGGATATGAATCCTAGTTTCTAGCTACTCTTGCAAATTAGTTGCTTCTTTGCAAATTAGACCCTGAATGCTATGGAATATGAATAAGGGAGCAGATAATATATAATAAAAGTCCCTCTAATAATATTTCCCTAAAAAAAATCTCCTTCATCATTTTTGATAACTTGGTGCTGACTATCTTGGAGCGCTCCAATTGGTATTTTTGTTGATAGATATAGGTGATTATGTTAATAGATAAATATAGTGCGCCTCAATTAATTCTTGGTGCCAAAATTAATATTGTTTATGTTTCAGATTTTACATCTTCAAATAGTTCTATAAACTCATGTCACCAAATTAATTTGGTGTTTACACCCAGGTGGTTGCTGGTGTTATCTGGTCTTGGATCTATGATGAGTAGTGTATAGGTTGGGTACATTAAGAGGATGGTCTTTCTAGTGTGTAGGTTGGGTATACTACATACTATATAATATTTTCAATTATACCACATACGATATAACATTTTGAGTGAGGCTATGGTGCTATGCATAGCATGGATGGCTAGTGTACTACGGCTCAATATGGTACTTTTTAAAATCCTAACGGTCGATCCGAACCGCTCAATGTGATATCCATATGAATATGTACTTGCAAACTAAATTTTATATTTTTTTTGAATTTTTTTACTATTTTTTTAGATAGGTAGAAAAATCAGTGTTTTCTGAAAATTCTGGACCATCAAAATTCTACCTATCTAAAAAAATAGTAAAAAAATTCGAAAAAATATAAAATTTAGTTTGCAAGTACATATTCATATGGTTATCACATTGAACGGTTCGGATCGACCGTTAGGATTTTAAAAAGTACCATATTGAGCCGTAGTACACTAGCCATCCGTGCTATGCATAGCACCATAGCCTCACTCTAACATTTTCTATTATACAACAACTCTATATAACATTTTATATTATACAACAACCCTATATAGCATTTTTTAGTATACAACAACCCTATATAACATTTTAATATAAGATACAACATACTATATAACATTTTAATATAAGGTAATACATAGGACATAACATATATCAAAGGTATAATAACATACTATATAACATTTTAAGATAATATAAGATAATATAAGATAAGACATAGTTAATTAGTATTTGTACAAGTATTATGATTTTAAGATCCATTATCTGACATACGTACTAGCATAGGAGGGTGGTGTAAGTGAACTTACTTTTAAGTAGTATTATTTAAACTCTTTTTTTATTGTACCTTTAATGTAATAATAATTATTAAAATTAAACATTCTTAAAAAATCCACATCAAAGGACCTCCGAAAATGAACTACCTATAGGACCGCATACGATATCAAAAAAATTCAATATGGTAATAAACTAATAAAGCAAAAAGGGTCATACTAAATATATATAAAAAGAGCAATATAAAAAGTGAGTAAAACAGTAATTAAGGTTGCTTGGAGAGAGTAGTCGCTTGTTGCAAACACCATGCCCCAATCACAGAATCGCGGTACACACACTTCCCAACTTAAAGGCCACCCCTCCAAGTTACCTATTTTACCTTTAGCACCCTCTATACTACATGGATTTGAATCCCCATCTTTCCCCGACTTGGTTACTCATAATGGAGAGACAGAGGCTTTAGATGTGTGTGAGGGGGCCACCTCATTTCGGATTGTTACCATCTCAAAAGTATGGCATCTGTTTGGTTGATACGCACTCTTTCTGACTATGTTTGATTGCTACTTAAATTTAAGAAATATTAAATTACTTTGTTTTACTTTTCATATTTTACATTTTTTTTGACAACTTAGGTTATGACATAAAATTTAATCTGCTTAAAATTTATGGCTTATTTAAAAGTGAATGTTCAATTCACAGTCATAATTTAAGTATAGAATAAGGATTTTTTATGAACTTAAAAAAAACTATAATAATAACAACATTTAATGGATATGTCATATTTTAATTCTTTAGAAGCATTGGAAATTAATTTTAAACAATTTTTAAAATAAACTTATTGTTATATCAAATTTGAATAACAATCAATCATCCCTCCCAACAAGACATGTAGTACATTGGTTAAAATCTTATTGTGATTTAATAACAAAAAAACTTAATGAAAAAACAAAGTCTCTATAGATGCCTAACCTTTTCTAAAATCATGCGATAATGAGAAAACAAATTGCTAGGAGACTCCCTCTATCACTAGATCAATTCCTTCATTTCCTTGGAAACTCAACTTCATCAGGCTCGAGCGATGCGACTTTGTTGTGACCAATCCAAATCAGAGTCCACTTCTTGCACTCATGTGATCGGTGATGGTGAGTTGGGTGACTCTAGAGTTGATTTCCTCTAATATTTCATTAAACTAAATTCAGTTGGAAAAAATATATATTTTTTAAATTAGATCTCTAAATTTAATTTAATTTATCAATTAGACAACTATATTTTATTTTATTTCATGTGTATGTTCGATTGAATGAGCAAATGACTAATAAAACATCATATACATGAGTGTATACTTATATTATCCAACATTATGCTAGAAAATGCATATTACATGTAGAAAATGGAATTAATGTTTCATATAAACTTGAATAGGAACTCATGTGTTTGTTGTGCAAATATGCATCCAATAAATGTGAAAGATAGTAAGTGAAAAATATAAAACTCTATTGTGCCAATGGATACAAAAATTTATGTGCGCCTTCTATATTATTATGTTTCTTAATTAAATTCACTTTGCCTTATAAAATGCGTAAAGAAATTTAAATGCATAAAATTAACCTATTGCACATACAACCTTTGAAAATTTAAAAAATAAATACATACATAATTTTCGATTCAGTACAACATAATAGTTTTACGAAAATCAATTACTCTTTTATTTCACAAAGGTAAAACAATTTAAATTGGCACAAACATTTGCATTATTATTTGGACTGCCTGAACTCCATTTCTCAGACGAGATACAGAGAAATTTCTTACATAACATATCTATATGTAAATGGTAACTAGTACTTCACAATCTATATTTACCTAAACCAACTTAACTAACTATACATACCCTTAACAGATTAAACATGACTAACAGAAATTAATTTACACAACACATTAGACCATCTACAGTACACACTGCACAGCAAAACCAACACTATTCACATGCACCAAAATAATACTACCACACTCTCCTCTTGGGCACAAGAACTTTAGCAAGCAACTGGATCTCTGAAAGCAGAAATCTCTTCAAAAATAGGCAGCCTCTTAGACCTGAAAGGAGCCCATTGCTTTATTGCCATATCCAGCATCTCTATCATGTCATCCTCCATCCTGCTCTCATCATCCACTGGCTCCTCCTTTTTGTCCCAAATGAGAAACTTTGTCTGTGAGTTGATCCTAGCCATCAATTCCTCTGCCCTTTTGAAGATCTTGCTGTCACTGTAAGTTGCGTACTTTCTTTGGAGAATGTCGGTCAGAATTTGGTTGGCCTCCTCTAGACGACCTTGTTCAATGAGGCACGCAGAGAGATTGAGTGCTTTATTTGCATCAGGATCGATCATTTGCGCCTTTCGGTATACCACCTCAGCCGCAATGTAGCTCTGTTGTTGCATATATGCCCATGCTAGGTTCCCCTAAATATAGATTGAGCGGAAATAATTTAGAAGTGTTCTTCTTATGAACCTTTCGCTTAAATTAGAAACATAAATCTTGCACTTGATCGATGTATATATTTTATAAGTTAATTTTACATTTTGAAAATATAAATAGTCGATTTGAAGCGCTCAATATGTTCTTCATATTAAAATGTGCTTGGAGACTAAATTTTACATTTTTTTGGAAATATTTTACTATTTTTTAAAAAAATTTCAAAATAGTGCTTTTCATTGTTTTTTTTTTTTTCAGATTTTTTTGCCATATTAAAACACGGCTTTGAAAAAATCTAAAAAAATAGTAAAATTTTTTCAAAAAATGTAAAATTTAGTCCAAGCATATTATAATATGGAGAACATGTTGAGCGCTTCAGGTCAACTATTTGGACTTCGAAAACACAAAAATGACTTATAAGCATATGCTCTCTTATGCTTATGTAAGTAGAGTAGTTAACCTCTCTCTCTCTATATATATATATATATATATATCATAAGCGGAGTGAAATGAAATGAAGAAATGTAAGAGAAGTAAAAGAAAAGGGCATACAAGGATACGAGATGTCTCTTGCTTGATTGAAACTTGGATCTTTTTCCCATGAGACCTTGCTCTTTTGGTGTTCTTTCCATGGAATGCTTCACCTAGGTATATCTTTCTTAGCTTCCTCTTCAACAACTCTATCTCTTCTTTGGTCCTCCGGCATTTCTATTTGCCAAAAGTACAAGTGTACTTAATTCAATAAGAATATATATAGATAGATACTGATATATTTAAACTTAATTAATTCTCTGGTTAGTATAAAAACAAACTCAGAATCAAACTCAAGAATTAATGAGTACTAGTTAAATGTCATCATGTTCATACAATTTCAAAATGCATTCCTCATGGTGACAAACTATGCAAAGATGCAACCTTTTTATTTATTTTTTATTATGTTGCAAAGGGTGGCATCTGATACCTGCTTCTGTTGATAGTTGATACAGAAACAAGCTAGTTTTAACATCATTTATGTGAGTTCTCAAGCATATAATGATACATTTCTATATGCTTTCGATCGCTACTATATGTGTGAGTGTGTCATGCTTTCATGAAATGAGAGAAAAAAGAATATGTGGATTCCTTTGAAGCATTGCTGTATACATATACGATCATCTAGAAGTCCTTCCATTATTATATTATTACATATATAATTACAACTTTTATTAAGTCTAAAAGATAGCTATATATATTTATATAATATATATTGAAAAATTATTGAATTGAAGCGAGTAAATAAATAAAGTACCTTGTAAAGGTCAATGAGAAGGTTGTCAAGGGATTCTTGGGCTTGCTTGGAGCAAAAATGTCTAAAAGATTTAATGGCTTCTATTGCCTCTTCTGATCGTTCTCGCTGCTTCAGCACCACGACCATGTCCTTCAGTGCACTGTCAATCCGGTCACCACTGTTCACCGCCTTCCAAAACCACGGTATCGATGCATCCAAATCCTTGTCCACCAACTTCACATGCATATATATATTTTTACACATATATATACCAGCTAATTAATCACTTAATTCTCCTATATAACCCCCATTGACAATCTTATAATAAAGATTGCAGAATTAATTAATTAATTACTATCATACAATCTGACTTCCATCTTGAATTAAAGTTGAGATAACAATATATCAATTCCATCCATGGTGTACAATAATCAAGTTTAATATATATAGTAACTACAATCGCAACAGATTAATTGAAAGAAACAAACTTAGAACTAATCCAGAACAACTATCGATATCAATAATCGTAGGTACCAGCTACTACGAATAATTGAAATGTAGAAAGAATTGTACCTGTAAATGCTTGGCTCGAGCATACGGCCCATCTCCTGGCGGGATCTTGTATAATACATGCATTGATTCCTGGTCGGCATCTCTCTCTTCATCTCCCCATTCGTATCGACCATTTTCCATCTCCTTCAAATCTCTCTTCTATATCTCTCTCTTTCTCCTAGTAGAATTTAAGAAGTACAAGTAGACTTTTATATATCTTCCTTGTTTGTGTCTCACAGAAAAAACATAGTAGACCTGTTACAATATTAAGGGACTGGAATTAATGTGGTTACACTCATAATTTAATTGAGTGGGGCCCGTGTATATACGACTGGTGTTACTAGTCGTCCATGATGGCGAAGAACACCGGGTTCATGCACAAAATGTTGTGGGTCAGGGGATAGGAGAGGGATCCAATCATGTTATGAATCTGTTACGGTTTGTATCAAGACGCTTTTCGGACTAGGTTGGTCGTGATTGCTAATTTGGTGAGGGATTTGGATGGATAGTTTCTAGCTACTCTTGCAAATTAGTTGCTTCTTTGCAAATTAGACCCTGAATGCTATGGAATATGAATAAGGGAGCAGATAATATATAATAAAAGTCCCTCTAATAATATTTCCCTAAAAAAATCTCCTTCATCATTTTTGATAACTTGGTGCTGACTATCTTGGAGCGCTCCAATTGGTATTTTTGTTGATAGATATAGGTGATTATGTTAATAGATAAATATAGTGCGCCTCAATTAATTCTTGGTGCCAAAATTAATATTGTTTATGTTTCAGATTTTACATCTTCAAATAGTTCTATAAACTCATGTCATGAAATTAATTTGGTGTTTACACCTAGGTGGTTGCTGGTGTTATCTGGTCTTGGATCTATGTGATGAGTAGTGTATAGGTTGGGTACATTAAGAGGATGGTCTTTCTAGTGTGTAGGTTGGGTATACTACATACTATATAACATTTTCAATTATACCACATACGATATAACATTTTCTATTATACAACAACCCTATATAACATTTTATATTACACAACACCCTATATAGCATTTTTTATTATACAACAACCCTATATAACATTTTAATATAAGATACAACATACTATATAACATTTTAATATAAGGTAATACATAGGACATAGCATATATCAAAGGTATAATAACATACTATATAACATTTTAAGATAATATAGATAATATAAGATATAAGATAGACATAGCTAATTAGCATTTGTATAAGTATTATGATTTTAAGATCCATTATCTGACATACGTACTAGCATAGGAGGGTGGTGTAAGTGAACTTACTTTTAAGAAGTATTATTTAAACTCTTTTTTTATTGTACCTTTAATGTAATAATAATTATTAAAATTAAACATTCTTAAAAAATCCACATAAAAGGACCTCCGAAAATGAACTACCTACAGGACCGCATACGATATCAAAGATTCAATATGGTAATAAACTAATAAAGCAAAAAGGGTCATACTAAATATATAAAAAGAGCAATATAAAAAGTGAGTAAAACAGTAATTAAGGTTGCTTGGAGAGAGTAGTCGCCTGTTGCAAACACCATGCCCCGATCACAGAATCGCGGTACACACACTTCCCAACTTAAAGGCCACCCCTCCAAGTTACCTATTTTACCTTTAGCACCCTCTATACTACATGGCTTTGAATCCCCATCTTTCCCTGACTTGGTTACTCTGAATGGAGAGACAGAGGCTTTAGATGTGTGTGAGGGGGCCACCTCATTTCGGATTGTTGCCATCTCAAAAGTATGGCATATGCTTGGTTGATACGCACTCTTTCTGACTATGTTTGGTTGCTACTTAAATTTAAGAAATATTAATTACTTCGTTTTACTTTGCATGTTTTACATTTTATTTGACAACTTAGGTTATGACTTAAAATTTAATCTGCTTAAAATTTATGGCTTATTTAAAAATGAATTCATTCACAGTCATAATTTAAGTATAGAATAAGGATTTTTTATGAACTTAAAAAAAAACTATAATAATAACAACATTTAATGGATATGTCATATTTTAATTCTTTAGAAGCATTGGAAATTAATTTTAAACAATATTAAAATAAACTTATTATTATATCAAATTTGAATAACAATCAATCATCTCTCCCAATAAGACATGTAGTTAAAATTTAAGTATAGAAAAATAATTTTTTATGAACATAAAAAAACTATAATAATAACAACATTTAATGGATATGTCATATTTTAATTCTTTAGAAGCATTGGAAATTAATTTTAAACAATATTAAAATAAACTTATTGTTATATCAAATTTGAATAACAATCAATCATCCCTCCCAACAAGACATGTAGTACATTGGTTAAAATCTTATTGTGATTTAATAACAAAAAAACTTAATGAAAAAACAAAGTCTCTATAGATGCCTAACCTTTTCTAAAATCATGCGATAATGAGAGAACAAATTGCTAGGAGACTCCCTCTATCACTAGATCAATTCCTTCATTTCCTTGGAAACTCAACTTCATCAGGCTCGAGCGATGCGACTTTGTTGTGACCAATCCAAATCAGAGTCCACTTCTTGCACTCATGTGATCGGTGATGGTGAGTTGGTCGACTCTAGAGTTGATTTCCTCTAATATTTAATTAAACTAAATTCAGTTGGAAAAAATATATATTTTTTAAATTAAATCTCTAAATTTAATTTAATCGCTCTATCAATTAGACAACTATATTTTATTTTATTTCATTTGTATGTTCGACTGAATGAGCAAATGACTAACAAAACATCATATACATGAGTGTATACTTATATTATCCAACATTATGCTAGAAAATGCATATTACATGTAGAAAATGGAATTCATGGTTTCATATAAACTTGAGTAGGAACTCATGTGTTTTTTGTGCAAATATGCATCCAATAAATGTGAAAGATAGTAAGTGAAAAATATAAAACTCTATTGTGCCAACGGATACAAAAATTTATGTGCTCCTTCTATATTATTATGTTTCTTAATTAAATTCACTTTGCCTTATAAAATGCGTAAATAAATTTAAATGCATAAAATTAACCTATTGCACATACAACCTTTGAAAATTTAAAAAATAAATACATACATAATTTTCGATTCAGTACAACGTAATAGTTTTACGAAAATCAATTACTCTTTTATTTCACAAAGGTAAAACAATTTAAATTGGCACAAACAGTTGCATTATTATTTTGGACTGCCTGAACTCCATTTCTCAGACGAGATACCGAGAAATTTCTTACATAACATATCTATATGTAAATGGTAACTAGTACTTCACAATCTATATATATTTTAGCTAAACCAACTTAACTAACTATACATACATATCCTTAACAGATTAAACATGACTAACAGAAATTAATTTACACAACACATTAGACCATCTACAGTACACACTGCACAGCAAAACCAACACTATTCACATGCACCAAAAATAATACTACCACACTCTCCTCTTGGGCACAAGAACTTTAGCAAGCAACTGGATCTCTGAAAGCAGAAATCTCTTCAAAAATAGGCAGCCTCTTAGACCTGAAAGGAGCCCATTGCTTTATTGCCATATCCAGCATCTCTATCATGTCATCCTCCATCCTGCTCTCATCATCCACTGGCTCCTCCTTTTTGTCCCAAATGAGAAACTTTGTCTGTGAGTTGATCCTAGCCATCAATTCCTCTGCCCTTTTGAAGATCTTGCTGTCACTGTAAGTTGCGTACTTTCTTTGGAGAATTTCGGTCAGAATTTGGTTGGCCTCCTCTAGACGACCTTGTTCAATGAGGCACGCAGAGAGATTGAGTGCTTTATTTGCATCAGGATCGATCATTTGCGCCTTTCGGTATACCACCTCAGCCGCAATGTAGCTCTGTTGTTGCATATATGCCCATGCTAAGTTCCCCTAAATATAGATTGAGCGGAAATAATTAGAAGTGTTCTTCTTATGAACCTTTCGCTTAAATTGGAAACACAAATCTTGCACTTGATCGATGTATATATTGTCATTATAGTATAGTGCTGACATGCATTTACATAATAAGAGTGTGCGGTGCGTTGCATATTGTATCGATATATATATATAGAGGTTGACTACTCTACTTACATAAGCATATGAGGACATATGCTTATAAGTCATTTTTGTGTTTTCAAAATCCAAATAGTCAATCTGAAGCGCTCAACATGTTCTCCATGTTAGAATGTGCTTGGAAACCAAATTTTCTATTTTTTTGGAAAAAAATTTACTATTTTTTTAGAATTTTTCAAAACAATGTTTTAATATGACAAAAAATTCTAAAAAATAAATAAAAAAATCTGAAAAACACTGTTTTAAAAATTCTAAAAAAATAATATATTTTTTTTCAAAAAATGTAAAATTTGGTCTCCAATCACATTCTAATATGGAGAACATACTGAGCGTTTCAAATCGACTATTTGGACTTTGAAAACGCAAAAATGACTTGTAAGCATATGCCCTCATATGCTTATGTAAGTAGAGTAGCCAACCTCTCTCTCTATATATATATATATAGAGAGAGAGAGAGAGAGAGAGAGGTTGGCTACTCTACTTACATAAGCATATGAGTGCATATGCTTACAAGTCATTTTTACGTTTTCAAAGTCCAAATAGTCGATTTGAAGCGCTCAGTATGTTCTTCGTATTAATTAGAATGTGTTTGGAGACCAAATTTTACATTTTTTGAAATTTTTTTATTATTTTAAAAAAAAATTTCAAAACAGTGTTTTTCAGAGTTTTTTTGCCATATTAAAACACAGTTTTGAAAAAATCTAAAAAAATTGCAAATTTTTTTCAAAAAATGTAAAATTTAGTCTCTAAGCACATTACAATGTGGAGAACATGTTGAGCGCTTCAGATCGATTATTTGAACTTCGAAAACACAAAAATGACTTGCAAGCATATGCTCTCATAAGCAGGGGCGGACCCAATGTATTACAGGGGAGGTAGCTGCTCCCCTGGATTTTGAGTTTTAGTGGAAATTTATCGGTTCCGATCGACTATGCCCCCCCTGGATTTTTTTTTGCCTCCCTCTGGAAGTTTAATTTGTAATTCGAGTTAAATTTATGGTTAACATTGAAATAAATCTGTTGAATTTTGATTGGTAATTATAATTATAAGTCAGAGCATTATAAATTACAAGTCAAAGCATTGGAAAATATAAGTTAAAGCATTATTTTTTGTCGAGTACATAATTGGTTAATGGATTTAAACCCGATTAGGTATTTAAACTCGATTCGATATTTTTTTGCCCCCCTGACGAAAATCCTGGATCCGCCCCTGCTCATAAGCTTATGTAAGTAGAGTAGCCAACCCCCCCCCCCCCCCCCCCCCCCCTCTCTATATATATATATATATATATATATATCAAAAGCGGAGTGAAATGATACGAAGAAATGTAAGAGAAGTAAAAGAAAAGGACATACAAGGATACGAGATGTCTCTTGCTTGATTGAAACTTGGATCTTTTTCCCATGAGACCTTGCTGTTTTGGTGGTCTTTCCATGGAATGCTTCACCTAGGTATATCTTTCTTAGCTTCCTCTTCAACAACTCTATCTCTTCTTTGGTCCTCCCGCATTTCTATTTGCCAAAAGTACAAGTGTACTTAATTCAATAAGAACATATATAGATAGATACTGATATATTTGAACTTAATTAAATTATCTGGTTAGTATAAAAAACAAACTCAGAATCAAACTCAAGAATTAATGAGTACTAGTTAAATGTCATCATGTTCATACAATTTCAAAATGCATTCCTCATGGTGACAAACTATGCAAAGATGCAACTTTTTTTTTTTTTCCTTTTTTTTATTATGTTGCAAAAGGTGGAATCTGATACCTGCTTCTGTTGATAGTTGATACAGAAACAAGCTAGTTTTAACATCATTTATTTGAGTTCTCAAGCATATAATGATACATTTCTATATGCTTTCGATCGCTACTACATGTGTGAGTGTGTCATGCTTTCATGAAATGAGAGAAAAAAGAAAATGTGGATTCCTTTGAAGCATTGCTGTATTCATATACGATCATCTAGATGTCCTTCTATTATTATATTATTACATAATTACAACTTTTATTAAGTCTAAAAGATAGCTATATTTATATAATATATATTGAAAAATTATTGAAGCGAGTAAGTAAATGAAGTACCTTGTAAAGGTCAATGAGAAGGTTGTCAAGGGATTCTTGGGCTTGCTTGGAGCAAAGATGTCTAAAAGATTTAATGGCTTCTATTGCCTCTTCTGATCGTTCTCGCTGCTTCATCACCACGGCCATGTCCTTCAGTGCACTGTCAATCCGGTCACCACTGTTCACCGCCTTCCAAAACCACGGTATCGATGCATCCAAATCCTTGTCCACCAACTTTACATCCATATATATATTTTTACACACATATATATATATATATACCAGCTAATTAATCACTTAATTCTCCTATATAACCCCCATTGACAATCTTATAATTAATTGCAGAATTAATTAATTACTATCATACAATCTGACTTCCATCTTGAATTAAAGTTGAGATAACAATAATCAAGTTTAATATATATAGTAACTACAATCACAACAGATTGAAAGAAACAAACTTATTAGAACTAATCCAGAACAACTATCGATATCAATAATCATAGATAGGTACCAGCTACTAGGAATAATTGAAATGTAGAAAGAATTGTACCTGTAAATGCTTGGCTCGAGCATACGGCCCGTCTCCTGGCGGGATCTTGTATAATACATGCATTGATTCCTGGTCGGCATCTCTCTCTTCATCTCCCCATTCGTATCGACCATTTTCCATCTCCTTCAAATCTCTCTCTTTCTCCTAGTAGACTTTGAGAAGTACAAGTAGACTTTTATATATCTTCCTTGTTTGTGTCTCACAGAAAAACATAGTAGACCTGTTACAATATTAAGGGACTGGAATTAATGTGGTTACACTCATAATTTAATTGAGTGGGGCCCGTGTATATACGACTGGTGTTACTAGTCGTCCATGATGGCGAAGAACACCGGGTTCATGCACAAAATTTGTGGGTCAGGGGATAGGAGAGGGATCCAATCATGTTATGAATCTGTTACGGTTTGTATCAAGACGCTTTTCCGACTAGGTTGGTCGTGATTGCTAATTTGGTGCGGGTTTTGGATGGATAGTTTCTAGGAATTCATATCCAGTGCAGTACTGTAATAGGGAATCTTTTACAATTACTTGATCTGGACCGTTCTTTTTAAACTTGGCACGAATCTCAAAGCCAACTAATACTGCCCCCTCAGTCAGCCCGAATCCCAAACCGGCTGAGAGTTAATCTCAAACCGTAAATAGTTAATTGTAAAAGGGAATCTTTTACGGTACCGTCGAGGATATGAATCGTAGTTTCTAGCTACTCTTGCAATTAGTTGCTTCTTTGCAAATTAGACCCTGAATGCTAGGGAATATGAATAAGGGAGCAGATAATATATAATAAAAGTCCCTCTAATAATATTTCCCTAAAAAAATCTCCTTTATCATTTTTGATAACTTGGTGCTGACTATCTTGGAGCGCTCCAATTGGTATTTTTGTTGATAGATATAGGTGATTATGTTAATAGATAAATATAGTGCGCCTCAATTAATTCTTGGTGCCAAAATTAATATTGTTTATGTTTCAGATTTTACATCTTCAAATAGTTCTATAAACTCATGTCACCAAATTAATTTGGTGTTTACACCCAGGTGGTTGCTGGTGTTATCTGGTCTTGGATCTATGATGAGTAGTGTATATATAGGTTGGGTACATTAAGAGGATGGTCTTTCTAGTGTGTAGGTTGGGTATACTACATACTATATAATATTTTCAATTATACCACATACGATATAACATTTTGAGTGAGGCTATGGTGCTATGCATAGCATGGATGGCTAGTGTACTACTGCTCAATATGGTACTTTTTAAAATCCTAACGGTCGATCCGAACCGTTCAATGTGATAGCCATATGAATATGTACTTGCAAACTAAATTTTATATTTTTTCGAATTTTTTTACTATTTTTTTAGATAGGTAGAATTTTGATGGTCCAGAATTTTCAGAAAACACTGATTTTTCTACCTATCTAAAAAAATAGTAAAAAAATTCAAAAAAAATATAAAATTTAGTTTGCAAGTACATATTCATATGGATATCACATTGAGCGGTTCGGATCGACCGTTAGGATTTTAAAAAGTACCATATTGAGCCGTAGTACACTAGCCATCCGTGCTATGCATAGCACCATAGCCTCACTCTAACATTTTCTATTATACAACAACTCTATATAACATTTTATATTATACAACAACCCTATATAGCATTTTTTATTATACAACAACCCTATATAACATTTTAATATAAGATACAACATACTATATAACATTTTAATATAAGATAATACATAGGACATAGCATATATCAAAGGTATAATAATATACTATATAACATTTTAAGATAATATAAGATAATATAAGACAAGACATAGCTAATTAGCATTTGTATAAGTATTATGATTTTAAGATCCATTATCTGACATACGTACTAGCATAGGAGGGTGGTGTAAGTGAACTTACTTTTAAGAAGTATTATTTAAACTCTTTTTTTATTGTACCTTCTGAAAAGTTTAATATCATATAAATAACAAGGTCAAAGATCAAAGAGTATAGGATGGCATACGTCTTAAAATAGTACAATGTATGAATAAAATAATAAATAAAATAGGTCTAAAATCAATACTAATCAACATAATAATGTGATAATAATTATTAAAGTTAAGCATTCTTAAAAAATCCACGTAAAAGGACCTCCGAAAATGAACTATCTACAGGACCGCATACGATATCAAAAAGATTCAATATGGTAATAAACTAATAAAGCAAAAAGGGTCATACTAAATATATAAAAAGAGCAATATAAAAAGTGAGTAAAAACAGTAATTAAGGTTGCTTGGAGAGAGTAGTCGCCTGTTGCAAACACCATGCCCCGATCACAGAATCGCGGTACACACACTTTCCAACTTAAAGGCCACCCCTCCAAGTTACCTATTTTACCTTTAGCACCCTCTATACTACATGGCTTTGAATCCCCATCTTTCCCTGACTTGGTTACTCTGAATGGAGAGACAGAGGCTTTAGATGTGTGTGAGGGGGCCACCTCATTTTGGATTATTGCCATCTCAAAAGTATGGCATATGCTTGGTTGATACGCACTTTTTCTGACTATGTTTGGTTGCTACTTAAATTTAAGAAATATTAAATTACTTCGTTTTACTTTTCATGTTTTACATTTTATTTGACAACTTAGGTTATGACTTAAAATTTAATCTGCTTAAAATTTATGGCTTATTTAAAAGTGAATTCATTCACAGTCATAATTTAAGTATAGAATAAGGATTTTTTATGAACTTAAAAAAACTATAATAATAACAACATTTAATGGATATGTCATATTTTAATTCTTTAGAAGCATTGGAAATTAATTTTAAACAATATTAAAATAAACTTATTATTATATCAAATTTGAATAACAATCAATCATCTCTCCCAATAAGACATGTAGTTAAAATTTAAGTATAGAAAAATAATTTTTTATGAACATAAAAAAACTATAATAATAACAACATTTAATGGATATGTCATATTTTAATTCTTTAGAAGCATTGGAAATTAATTTTAAACAATATTAAAATAAACTTATTGTTATATCAAATTTGAATAACAATCAATCATCCCTCCCAACAAGACATGTAGTACATTGGTTAAAATCTTATTGTGATTTAATAACAAAAAAACTTAATGAAAAAACAAAGTCTCTATAGATGCCTAACCTTTTCTAAAATCATGCGATAATGAGAGGACAAATTGCTAGGAGACTCCCTCTATCACTAGATCAATTCCTTCATTTCCTTGGAAACTCAACTTCATCAAGCTCGAGCGATGCGACTTTGTTGTGACCAATCCAAATCAGAGTCCACTTCTTGCACTCATGTGATTGGTGATGGTGAGTTGGTCGACTCTAGAGTTGATTTCCTCTAATGTTTCATTAAACTAAATTCAGTTGGAAAAAATATATATTTTTTAAATTAGATCTCTAAATTTAATTTAATTGCTCTATCAATTAGACAACTATATTTTATTTTATTTCATGTGTATGTTCGACTGAATGAGCAAATGACTAATAAAACATCATATACATGAGTGTATACTTATATTATCCAACATTATGCTAGAAAATGCATACTACATGTAGAAAATTGAATTCATAGTTTCATATAAACTTGAATAGGAACTCATGTGTTTGTTGTGCAAATATGCATCCAATAAATGTGAAAGATAGTTAGTGAAAATTATAAATTTCTATTGTGCCAATAGATACAAAAATTTATGTGCGCCTTCTATATTATTATGTTTCTTAATTAAATTCACTTTGCCTTATAAAATGCGGAAAGAAATTTAAATGCATAAAATTAACCTATTGCACATACAACCTTTGAAAATTTAAAAAATAAATACATACATAATTTTCGATTCAGTACAACGTAATAGTTTTACGAAAATCAATTACTCTTTTATTTCACAAAGGTAAAACAATTTAAATTGGCACAAACATTTGCATTATTATTTTGGACTGCCTGAACTCCATTTCTCAGACGAGATACAGAGAAATTTCTAACATAACATATCTATATGTAAATGGTAACTAGTACTTCACAATCTATATTTTACCTAAACCAACTTAACTAACTATACATACCCTTAACAGATTAAACATGACTAACAGAAATTAATTTACACAACACATTAGACCATCTACAGTACACACTGCACAGCAAAACCAACACTATTCACATGCACCAAAAATAATACTACCACACTCTCCTCTTGGGCACAAGAACTTTAGCAAGCAACTGGATCTCTGAAAGCAGAAATCTCTTCAAAAATAGGCAGCCTCTTAGACCTGAAAGGAGCCCATTGCTTATTGCCATATCCAGCATCTCTATCATGTCATCCTCCATCCTGCTCTCATCATCCACTGGCTCCTCCTTTTTGTCCCAAATGAGAAACTTTGTCTGTGAGTTGATCCTAGCCATCAATTCCTCTGCCCTTTTGAAGATCTTGCTGTCACTGTAAGTTGCGTACTTTCTTTGGAGAATGTCGGTCAGAATTTGGTTGGCCTCCTCTAGACGACCTTGTTCAATGAGGCACGCAGAGAGATTGAGTGCTTTATTTGCATCAGGATCGATCATTTGCGCCTTTCGGTATACCACCTCAGCCGCAATGTAGCTCTGTTGTTGCATATATGCCCATGCTAGGTTCCCCTAAATATAGATTGAGCGGAAATAATTTAGAAGTGTTCTTCTTATGAACCTTTCGCTTAAATTGGAAACATAAATCTTGCACTTGATCGATGTATATATTGTCATTGTAGTATAGTGCTGACATGCATTTACATAATAAGAGTATGCGGTGCGTTGCATATTGTATCAATATGTATATATATATAGAGATTGGCTACTCTACTTACATAAGCATATGAAGGCATATGCTTATAAGTTATTTTTACGTTTTGAAAATCTAAATAGTCGATTTGAAGCGCTCAATATGTTCTTCATATTAAAATGTGCTTGGAGACCAAATTTTACATTTTTTAGAAATTTTTTACTATTTTTTTAGAATTTTGCAAAATAGTGTTTTTCATTGTTTTTTTTTTTGTTTTTTTTCAGATTTATTTGCCATATTAAGACACTGCTTTGAAAAAATCTAAAAAAATAGTAAAAAATTTCAAAAAATGTAAAATTTAGTCTAAGCACATTCTAATATGGAGAACATGTTGAGCGCTTCAGGTCGACTATTTGGACTTCGAAAACACAAAAATGACTTATAAGCATATGCTCTCATATGCTTATGTAAGTAGAGTAGCTAACCCCTCTCTCTCTCTCTCTCTATATATATATATATATATATCAGAAGCGGAGTTAAATGAAATGAAGAAATGTAAGAGAAGTAAAAGAAAAGGACATACAAGGATACGAGATGTCTCTTGCTTGATTGAAACTTGGATCTTTTTCCCATGAGACCTTGCTCTTTTGGTGTTCTTTCCATGGAATGCTTCACCTAGGTATATCTTTCTTAGCTTCCTCTTCAACAACTCTATCTCTTCTTTGGTCCTCCCGCATTTCTATTTGCCAGAAGTACAAGTGTACTTAATTCAATAAGAATATATATAGATAGATACTGATATATTTAAACTTAATTAATTATCTGGTTAGTATAAAAAACAAACTCAGAATCAAACTCAAGAATTAATGAGTACTAGTTAAATGTCATCATGTTCATACAATTTCAAAATGCATTCCTCATGGTGACAAACTATGCAAAGATCGATGCAACCTTTTTATTTTATTTTTCCTTTTTTTTATTATGTTGCAAAAGGTGGCATCTGATACCTGCTTCTGTTGATAGTTGATACAGAAACAAGCTAGTTTTAACATCATTTATTTGAGTTCTCAAGCATATAATGATACATTTCTATATGCTTTCGATCGCTACTATATGTGTGAGTGTGTCATGCTTTCATGAAATGAGAGAAAAAAGAAAAATGTGGATTCCTTTGAAGCATTGCTGTATACATATACGATCATCTAGAAGTCCTTCTATTATTATATTATTACATTATTACAACTTTTATTAAGTCTAAAAGATAGCTATATTTATATAATATATATTGAAAAATTATTGAAGCGAGTAAATAAATAAAGTACCTTGTAAAGGTCAATGAGAAGGTTGTTAAGGGAGTCTTGGGCTTGCTTGGAGCAAAAATGTCTAAAAGATTTAATGGCTTCTATTGCCTCTTCTGATCGTTCTCGCTGCTTCATCACCACGGCCATGTCCTTCAGTGCACTGTCAATCCGGTCACCACTGTTCACCGCCTTCCAAAACCACGGTATCGATGCATCCAAATCCTTGTCCACCAACTTTACATGCATATATTTTTACACACATAATATATACCAGCTAATTAATCACTTAATTCTCCTATATATATAACCCCCATTGACAATCTTATAATTAATTGCAGAATTAATTAATTAATTACTATCATACAATCTGACTTCCATCTTGAATTAAAGTTGAGATAACAATATATAGATCAATTCCATCCATGGTGTACAATAATCAAGTTTAATATATATAGTAACTACAATCACAACAGATTAATTGAAAGAAACAAACTTAGAACTAATTAATCCAGAACAACTATCGATATCAATAATCATAGATAGGTACCAGCTACTAGGAATAATTGAAATGTAGAAAGAATTGTACCTGTAAATGCTTGGCTCTAGCATACGGCCCGTCTCCTGGCGGGATCTTGTATAATACATGCATTGATTCCTGGTCGGCATCTCTCTCTTGATCATCTCCCCATTCGTATCGACCATTTTCCATCTCCTTCAAATCTCTCTTCTAGATCTCTCTCTTTCTCCTAGTAGACTTTGACAAGTACGGACTCCAAGGTAGGCTTTTATTTATCTTCCCTTTTTGTGTCTCACAGAAAAAACATAGTAGACCTGTTACAGTATTAAGGGACTGGAATTAATGTGGTTACACTCATAATTTAATTGAGTGGGGCCCGTGTCTATACGACTGGTGTTACTAGTCGTCCATGATGGCGAAGAACACCGGGTTCATGCACAAAATTTGTGGGTCAGGGGATAGGAGAGGGATCCAATCATGTTATGAATCGGGTACGGTTTGTATCAAGACGCTTTTCCGACTAGGTTGGTCGTGATTGCTAATTTGGGGAGGGATTTGGATCATTGGATGGATAGTTTCTAGCTACTCTTGCAAATTAGTTGCTTCTTTGCAAATTAGACCCTGAATGTTATGGAATATGAATAAGGGAGCAGATAATATATAATAAAAGTCCCTCTAATAATATTTCCCTAAAAATATCTCCTTTATCATTTTTGAAAACTACAGCAGATTTGAACCAAATGGTGATGACTATCTTGGAGCGCTCCAATTGGTATTTTTGTTAATAGATATAGGTGATTATGTTAATAGATAAAATATAGTGCGCCTCAATTAATTCTTGGTGCCAAAATTAATTATTGTTTATGTTTCAGATTTTACATCTTCAAATAGTTCTATAAACTCATGTCAAGAAATTAATTTGGTGTTTACATTTAGCTTTTCAACTGTTAGTATTATATTACAAGCTTTTTGAAACTTTTAGAGTTTATGAGTTTACATTAGCATGATTTTATGTGTAATTAAATATTTGTATTGCATCTTCTATTTAATTAAACTTGAGCAATGTTGATGCCTGAACTTTTATATTCATTGTGTGTTTATCAATTAACCGTTCATGATTGTCAGATTAGTATCGGCTCTTTAATAATTAACCGTTCATGATTATCAGATTAGTATCGGCTCTTTAATAATTAACTGCTCCTGATTGTTAGATTAGTATCGGCTAATAACAATGACCATTCCTGATTAACAATATTAGTATCGGCCAACACTAAAAGACCGTTCCTGATTGTTGAATCTGTATCGGCTCCTTGACCGATCCTGATTGGTGGTTCTATCAGTATCGCCTCCATCCGTTCCTGATAGACGATTTTCCACTAGCGAGTCTATGTTAAAACCCACCACAGAAATTACCTCTAAAACTGTGTCTTGATGAAGAGATTGCAAATAGAAAATTAGAGCAGCAGGTCAACATGATAAAAATATGATTTATTACAACCAAATGAAAGAGAACTCAAATAAAACGGTAAAATTCACAACAATTATCATATGTAGAGAAATATACCTGTATCAAGCATATAGGAAAAAACTAGGAGGGAGGGTTAAAATGCCTAGTGTTTTTCATGTTTCATTGTATCTCACATCCATTATTTTTATTTTCAAATTTCAAGCAGTCAATCCGAACCACTCAACATGATCTCCATATTAACATGCACTTGGAAATCAAGTTTCATAATTTTTGGAAATATTTTACTATTTTTTTTAGATAAATAGAAAATTATTGTTTCTAGATCATCTAAAAATAATAATTTGGTACCTATTTAAAAACCTTCAAAAAAATATAAAATTTGATCTCCAAACATTTTTAATATGAAGATCATGTTGAGCTATTCGGATCGACTGACTGGACTTTGAAAACGAAGATAAAGAATGCGAAGCAAAACGAGGCATGAAAGACGTGGCATTTGAGCCCACGCGTTGATTGATAAACCACATATTTATAACGCAACTTTTGAGGTGGTTCATTTAATAATTAATAGTTTCACCGCCATTGATAATAGAGTAATAGACTCACAAACATAAAGCCGCTTGTATTCATCAATCCACAACGCCTAAGAATAGGCTTGTTGGAGAGTTGTTGCAAGGGATTGGATTTCGTTTAAAGGTTTTGGACAAATTTTTATTTGATTTATGTTAAGATTTTTGTGATAATTTAAAATTTAATAAAATTTAAATGTTTTTATTAATTTAAATCTTCCGTGTGAATTTTAACACCGATCAAATATTTTAGGTCCGGTTTTGAATATGGCCTTGTGATGAGAATCCATATCCTCGACGGTACCGTAAAAGATTCCCTTTTACAGTTAGCTATTTACGGTTTGAGATTAACTCTCAGCCGGTTTGGGATTCAGGCTAATGCAGGGGGCAGTATTATTGGACTTCGAGATTCGTGCCAAGTTAAAAGGAACGGTCCAGATCAAGTAATTGTAAAAGATTCCCTTTTACGGTACCGTCGGTGATATGAATTCCTTGTGATGAGCACTTTTGACAAAAACCTACCGTGTTGTAGGTTTTCGCCAGATGGTACCTAGACAAATTAAAATTACGGACATATTATATTATAAATGAATTTAGTTAACAATCGATAAAGAACATACTCAAATTAACAAATAAAATTATGCATGTTGTTTATAATTTAGATAGTTCTTAACTTCTTATGTCACAGTTAATATAATTGAAAGTTTAATGACAATTTATTTTGAGATATAAATAATAATAATATAGTTTAATTTATTGACACTTACTCGAATTTCACCAAATAATACAGTTTACCCGAAATTTACCCGACTGTCCATTTGACTAAAAGGAAATTTATCCGAAATTTTCCGGCTGTCCATTTGTCTAAAAATATTTTGTACATTTAATTAAATATACCCACGCGTTGATTGATAAACCACATATTTATAAATAGCCATCAGTAAAAATTTGAATAATTTTCAGTCATGTGATTAAATTTGACAATTAATGATTAATTCAACAAATAAAAACACTTGACATATTTTAGTGTCTTAAAACTCAACTACCTGGAGTATTAATTAATATTCCAATTCTAATTATCTGGAGAATTGTTTTACTTTTAATCACAGCCGCAATTCAACATCACATTATATTGCCATTGTATGCTTTTACGTTGAATATAATTTTTTATCAGTGCACACTTTTAAGTCCCTTTTTTGCAGTATAATTCTTTCCATGTCCTAATAAGTCTGTTAATCTGGGAGAAGAATTTACCTCCTAATTTTGTTGCTTCTTTTGTTGACAAGGTGTTCAAAATTATACTGGATTTCTGCTAAGTTCATATTGTTCTGATAAGTGTTGAATTGGTATAAATTTAGATTTGTAGAGAATTCACACTTAAAATAAAAAAATACAATGATTCACACTTAATTTGTTTAATAAATGTGAATCTGTACAAATTTGAATTGCTACAAGGTTCATATTTCTAATCATTTTATGGATCAAATCCGTGCCCGACATTTTTATTAATATCCAAAGTTAATTAGAAATTAATATTTATACCCACGATTCCCGACTTTCGTCAAAAATGTCCAAACCGGCCATAAAATGGCAGGTTTTCTCTCTTTTTTTTTTCTTTTTTTTTAGAGACATTATGAAGAGCAAAATAATGAAACCTAACACTGAAAATTTGAATTTTTTGTTTAAATTATTTGTTAGATTACATCTTTATATTTATAATTAGCATATTTATACTAAAATACACTAGATTACTTGAATTATGTTGAATTACACTATATTACAATAAATTATGTTGAATTGCACTAAATTACGTTAAATTACGCTAAATTACAATAACTTCGCTAATTATGCTGAATCCGTGCTATCACATCAAATTTGGTGGCAAACAAGACTTAGGCAACGAAATGTCAGCAGAAGAAATCATTTCCCCCCCTACAATTGTAGATATTTTGAAAACAACTAACAACTTTCCAATTTAATATACTTTATTGTATTCATAGTCAGTTAGTCACTCTTTTGTGGGAATACGTATCCTCTGCATTAACGCACTGTTTGAGTTAATCTATGAACCGTACGATCAGAATTTGGACCAATCCTATCCACTCCTATAATGCACGTGCACTTTAATATTAGTGCGGATCTCAATAGGACGGTTCAGATCTTAACTCAAAATTTGAGTTAATGCAGAGGATACGAATTCCTTTTGTGGGACACATTATTATTCTCTTTTTTTTAGAAGCATGATAGGAGGGAGCTATCACCCATCAGCTTTGATGAAAGAAAAGGAAAAAGCTAACAGAAAAGAAAAACAACCTCATCCCCTTCCCCTTCCCCTTCCCCTTCTCATGCATGATGCATCCACTCTGTTAAGATTCGCAGCATGCTTCCCTCCGTTATAACCCTCATAATATTGATATGATATCATTAGCGGTGTTCTTATCTTACAAAACTAAACTAAAGGATGAGAAAATAAGAATTTCAAATATTCTTTAATTATTTTTGCACAGATTGAAATGGTATTTTCAATATATTTGCATATAATCATTTTTTTTTTTTTCAATTTAACTCCACAAGTATTTAATTAAAATATCAAAAATATTTTCAATATAACAAATTGGATAAGATCCAATTCCAAACTAATGGCTTGGTGATAACTATAATAGGATTTTCAACGATTCTTTAAATTTATACAAAAAAAACTCTCAATTACAGTATATTATTGTTGAAACAAATCCTTATATTTTCGTTTACCAACTTCAAACCAATTAATAGATACTTACATTGGCTGCAGCTAGGGGTGTCAATGGCACCCTTTTATCCGTTTACCCGACCCGTACCGTATTCAATAAGACGGGTACGGGTAAGAACTTTTTTTTGTAAACTTATCGGGTACGGGTACGGATAAAGATTTGTTTTTGTTATTTAAACGGATAAGGGTACGGGTAAAGCCTATTCCGTCCCCGTTACCCGATCGGATAATTATAAAAAAAATTATATATATTATATGAGGAGGGGTCAAGTTACAACAACCATTTTTTTCATTTTCAAAGTCCAAATCGTCGATCCAAACCATTCAACATGATTATCTAAATAAAATGTGCTTGCAGATCAAATTTTACATTTTTTTGAATTTTTTTACTATTTATTAAGATGGGTACAAAATTCAATGGTCTGAATATGACTATTTTTTGTAAAATACTTAATAAATAGTAAAAAAATTCAAAAAAATGTAAAATTTGATCTGCAAGCACATTTTATCGTGGAGAGATCATGTTGAACGGTTTGGATCGACGATTTGGACTTTGAAAATGAAAAAAATGGTTATTGTAACTTTGTTGTAACTTGATCCCTCCTCATATTATATATATTAATGAGAAATGAATATTAATTCTCCAACTATTCTTGATAGTTGTGTTACGCTTAATTAACCATTAAAACACGTAAATAAATTTCAGCAAATTCCAATAATTTTTTTTTGCTTGATGTCCAATAAATTTTAGACCTTTAAAACACATATATATATTTGTGAAATGATTAATGTGTTTTAATGTATTATTTAGTAAATATTTTTTTATTATAAAAGCATTATCCGTTATTTACCCGCTACCTTTTCGTTATCCGACAACCATAGCGGATAAGATAATTCATAATGGGTAAAGGTAGGGTACGGGTAAGAACAATTTGTAACGGGTACAGGTATGAAAATGCTTACACCCGACCCTTACCGTACCCGTTGACACCCCTACCTGCAACAAATTTGTTAAAATTCTATTTAATACCATATTACAAATCCCAAATATATTCATAATATTCTAAGATGATATGCCCAGTCTGATATGGTATCCTTCTAAATATGATGTATCAAAATTCACAATCAACTTTTATTTCATTTTTTCCCCTAAACCTGGATAAAGAAAATTGCCATATTTTTTTAGGCAAATAATTATTATCGTGAAATTCAATAACCTTGGTCAGGATAACACAACAATTTTCGAAATATCAGGTTTATGCTAATACAGATAACAAAAGAAGGGTGATTTATCTTCAACTTTCATGATAATATGGATAGTAAAAGAAAGATACTTTATCTGAAATAATACAAATCATTTTACAAATACTTGATATTAATAATTGTCTGATACAATCAAATTTAGGATTGTATTGATTTTTTTTTCTGATAAGGAAATTTTGAAAGCTTGAAAAATTTAGTAAAATAAGAGGGAAGGAATATTTTTTTTTCTTGATTGTGCATAAAATCACAAAATTTGTTAGCAATACTCATTTCAAATAGAGGAGGGATCTAGTTACAACAATTTTGAGTTACAACAAAGTTACAACAATCATTTTCTACATTTTCAAAGTCCAAATCTTCGATCTCCACAATAAAATGTGCTTCCAGATCAAATTTTATATTTTTTTGAATTTTTTTACTATAAGTATTTTACAAAAACTAGTCAAATTTCATACCATTGAATTTTGTACCCATCTTAATAAATAGTAAAAAAATTCAAAAAAATGTAAAATTTGATCTGCAAGCACATTTTATTGTGGAGATCATGTTGAACGGTTTGGATCGACGATTTGGACATTGAAAATGAAAAAAATAGTTGTGGTAACTTTGTTGTAACTCAAAATTGTTGTAACTTGATCCCTCATTCAAATAACCTTTTTTTTAGTGAAGTTTAGGGGTTAAGTCACCTAACTTTTAATATTCACAATCTTAAGCACTACACCATTAAACCTAAACTACTACCTTTCCTGTTTACCATTGCTACTAGACCAAAAAGCTAATTCTTTATTTCAAATTAACTTGTTCAAAATCTTTAGGACTAGTGGCTTTTTTGTTAATAAAGTGTGTTATTTAAGAGAATATTATTGTCGTGTTAAGGAAAAAAATCAACACAATAAATCCTCTTCGTAGAACTCCAATCGGGTACTCACGCAATAAATCCTAGTACATCCAATCCGGTAAGAAATCAACACAATATATCCTCTTTGTTAATATAGCTTGCATGTTCACATATTGACAGCGCTGTTTTGGCTTCACACAACACACACAAAGACAATATAATCAATTTAAAAAAAAATACCGAGTTGTGCATAGTGGTAAAACTGTATCTGTTTTTTATTTTTCAGATACGGATCAGATATTAGATGGATATGTACAAATACAGATCAGATATCGGATATCCATAGATATATACATAAATATTTTCATAATATATATAAAACTATATGGTATATATCTACTATTCAGATACGGATAATTAAAATTCAAAACCATATCCATATCGGTATCCGCACAGATATTCAGATAACAAATATCCATATCTAATTTTCTGATACAAACCCGAATACCGACAGGATATTATCCGACCCATTTGCACCCCTACTTGTGCGCTGCATGAAGCCAAAACAGCGCTGTCAATATCTTTATCTATCTTCCAAATACAAGTAACAACGCTCAGCAGTCAACCATTAAAGATGGCAATTTTTGGACTGAACCGAGGAAAATTAACAATAAACAAGATTGTTAACTAGAGCCCTACAAAATCAACATACAACAGAGCAAGTCCCAACAAAGCACATCACCACATGCCTGAAGCATGGTAGAGAAAAAGAAAATTAACAGCATCTCTCTAATACAAGGCCATGTTGCGGGGCAAAAAAAGATAAAAAGCTAATAATACTGCAAAATCATACACGAAGCTAATACTGATTCCCTCTACCACGCCCACCTGTTCTTCCCCTGCCACGGATATACCCTCTAGCACCGGGCCCACTGCCGCCTCTTCCCCGCTCAAACCCTACCTGTCCCCGCTCATACCCTACATGAATTATTATATTTTAATAAAGTATGATCAGCATACATTCATGTCTTGGAATAACTTCTAAATTCCCATTTAACTGTGGGCATCTCAGATGCTCCTTGGATATAATAGTCATGGGAGATATAATCATTGTAACCTTTTGCATTTTCTGATTAGGAAAAAAACGAAAAAATTTCTTGCTTCTAATGTTTAACAGCAGCATGCATGACATTTCTCAATTCTAGTTTCTCGTTTTGACTAGTATACATATAAGGAAATAAAGGGTCCATACCTCCATAATTCCAGTGGCCTCTGCCTCCACGGCCGCCCCGACTCCTATTTGGGTTCCATCCACCATTTTCTAACAAAATAAAAGGCAAGTGATATTATGTTAAAACAATATTTCAGTAAAAGAGTACAAACTCCAGAAGTGTAACTCAAGATATAAATATCATAGATAAGATACCTTGGTTGGCATAACCCCCACCATAGCCGCCTTGGTTGGCATAACCACCACCATAGCCGCCTTGGTTATACCCGTATCCACCACCATATCCACCTTGATTACCGTACCCGCCACCCTGGTTGTCGTACCGATTTCCATACCCGCCACCTTGGTTGTTATCATACCCTCCACCATACCCGCCTCTACTGCCCCAACCCCTCCCTGTTCTCCCCCTTCCTCTGCCTCTTCCTCTTCCATAATCTGTAATGAAAATAAAATAAAAAATGAAAACAAAATCCAAATAATGCAAAATCATAAGTTAAATTAATAAACAATAATTATTTGGAATAATCTTATCTCTAACTGTGTTTTGTACAGTACTCTGAATGCTCTCTAATATACCGGCTTCCTGTTAACTCTTGTAAATTTACTTTACATACATACTTCTCTTAAGGCCTATGTAATCAAACTTTTTCAATATGGTACTGCATTTTACTTTTAGGCATTTTTTTGGCATCAAGAGCAGGTATAAGAGAACAGTAAGGCAATTAACGGTGCATTAATAAATCCCAACCTTGATTTTGTCGTGGTTGGTATTGTATCGGTTGATATTGCAGTTGTGGGTATCTTTTTGGCTGCCTTGAATGGTGCTCTACTTGAGCTGGAGCTTGATACCTACACGAGAAATACATAATGAGATGAAAATTGGAAAACATGAAAAGAGGATATCTCCAGACTTGTACTCGTGTGAAAGTAAATAGTATTCTCCTAAACAGCTCAAACCAGTGATAAATTACCAACACTATGCCAAGTATTACATACCACCTGTTAAAATTTGCACAACAGCTCCTATGCTAAAGCACAAGTGTCTTTAGCAATAATGAAAGTGAGGACAAAATTGCTAACCCAGGGGAATTTTTGTCAACCTCAGCAGGTGATAAGGAGATGGAGATCATAGAAACATGACGTGTCATCTCCAAACTGCAATGAAACACTCCAAACATTAAAAACATTGACCAGAAAAAATATAGTATGAGGAAAAAGATTTAAAGAAGAAAAGACTTAACGGTACAAGGCCCTCTTCAATGGGTTCCCACACATCAGTTATACTGACAGAACTAATAGAGGTATCTTGGTGCATACCAGGAATCCGTTTCTGTATTTGAAAAATATTAAAAAATTAATTAGATCCTTATTGTTTGGACAGTGCAATTCTTTTCAGAAGGGTACTGATCCATGGAAAATAGTAATCCCCATAAAGGTTAAATAAACTTCAGATGTAATGCTTGCTAAAATAGAGTTTGCACCAGCTAGCAACCATTAGTTGTAATTTGTAAAACATAATGATAAAGATTATTGTACTGTTTTTAGGAGAAATCACAAGCCAACCTTTATGATCTCCACAATTGAGACAGTTTTGCTAATTGCTTGGCCCATTGCTTTAAACACAATCTCTTTAGCTCCTTTTTCCTGGTTGGCAAAAAAATAAAACAAAATGAGCTCATCCTAACATTAAATTGTACCCCCTTGTTGGCAAGCAATGAAAATACAGAACAAAATCACTAACATACGATCAATATATGCAGATGCATGCTTCTAAGCAAGACGGGAAAAACAATTTACAGCAAATAGAATTAGAGCATGAACAATTACACATTTTCACTGCAACATAGAAATTACTCAAAAGCTAAAGTAGACAGGTCAACTAGGTTCTGTACAAGATAGCTTAATTTCCCATTACTAAAATCTAATATTAGGTTTCAGTAATTCTACATTACCAGAGTTCTTCTGAGGTTTTGCATTGCTAAATTGGTAAAATGATACTGGTACTAATTACTATCAGAACACTAATTATCGACCTAATCATCTAGAAACCAAATTGTGAGAACTAAAAAAGAGTATCGGCGCGCATTATACATTTATACCTGCAAGAGACTAGTAGCATAGTTGAGGTAATTCCTGATGGGGCCTTGAGCAGTGATTCGGATCTCATTTTCGTTTATGGCTGATTCGGGTCGGGGTTTCTCCACCCTCTGATACCGGTCCATGGGAATTGGACGAGATCGGGGATCACTTGTCGAAAATGAGCGAGAGTAAAGTAGAGATGGAAGACAATGTTGAGGCTCTAGGGTTTGGTTGGTTGAAGACGACGGGTCCAAGAGGAAGGAGGCGCTAAAACCCTAGATAAAGCTAAACCCCTTCCACGAGTAAATTTAGGTAGACTCGGTTTTCCCATGATGAATCTGGTCCGGCAATGAGATGATCGTATGATACATAAAAAAAAACAAATGCAGTTTTTATTTTGTTGGAATAAGGGGTTGTGTTAATTACTTTTTTTTTTTCAAATGCCACTTAAGAAAATTTAATTACTTTTGATATTATCGTATTAAACGAAACGGATAGAATAATTTTTTTTATAATATATCATTATAAAGAAATAAGATAAAAATGTTACTAATTTATCGAAAAAGAAAAGAAGATATGAGCAAAAAAAAAGAAATAATAGCGTGAGAGAGAATAAAAGAGCAGAGGCAGAATGGAGAAGAGATCACTATTATTATCACATTCATCATCCAAAACAAAATTATTTATTGATAAAATTTGAGAGAGACAGAATATGATGAACAAATTACTTTTATTGCTTTGTTCTGATTCTACAAGCTCAATATACATAGTTACTTATAGCCTATTCCATTCTAAATACCAAGTATAGCTTTGACAGTTGTATCATGGATGCTAGTTTTTATTTGTTTCCTATTTACTGCAAATATTCTGAAGCTATCTTTCCTATTTCTCAACATTTATATCTTTACCTGTATTCAGTCTAAACTAATATATAATATAAATTTTTGTATTTTTATTGATGATGGTTGAGATGTCTTTACTTTTAGTGCCGAAATTTTTATTTCTACCATTTAAAAAAATAAATAAACCAAATAATCATCGTTTGGTGGCAATTCAAATTCTAGCACGGCCGCATCGGCATTCTGCGGACCCATTTTAGCGGGGCCGCAGAATGCCGCTGCGGACACCTAGCTGGGTCCGCAGAACCATTATGCGGACCCATTTTTTTTTTTTGTTTTACCGAGACACCACTACATCAGCGACATATATCAAATTTTTAGTTTTTTATTATTTTTTGGTTTTCTATGAATCCGTGCCACATCTCGACTTTACTCAAATATTTAGTTTTTTAATATTTTTTATGTCTAGAAATCCAGTGCCACACCTATATCAGCGAAGTTTGAAAAGAGGATTGAAAAAAAAAAATGGGTCCGCAGAATGCCGATGCGGACCCATTTGAGGGTCCGCATCGGCATTCTGCGGCCCCGCTGAAATGGGTCTGCAGAATGCCGATGCGGCCGTGCTAGAATTCGAATTGCCACCAAACTATGGTTATTTGGTTTATTTATTTTTTTAAATGATAGAAATAAAAATTTCGGCTTTTAGTGTCTTCGCAAAGCTCATCCTATTTTTATTGATGAAAATAGTAATGGATGTCTTCGCTTTTAAATTAAAATTTCAAATTTTAAATATCAAAATAAAATTCTAGATACGATATATCATCTTCTTCGTCCACTTATAAATGAGTATGACAATTTTATTTTGTCTTAATTAATACAAAGAGCTTGCAAAATTATATTGATATGGATAATTTTTAAGTATTGATTTTTCAACTCATTGATTCAGATAAAAATAAAGTCCAAAAATGATAATAGTTTATTTGTACATAGAGAAAATAATACATATCACATCTAAGAGTTTATTTTGACATATGAATTTTAGAATATTTATTATTAGAAAATTAAGAAGTAAAAACATGATGAATACAGAAAAATATAGATATTTAGATCTTTCTCATTATAATTGATATCTATCGTTGTTCTTTATTTTATTTTATTTTGTTTTGTTTATCATATATTTGGAGAAGAATTATAAAAATATATGTAGAGAATAATTCTTGCTTGTATATGTTTCTCATTTTTTATTATTCTTTTCTAATTTTTGGGGCATAGTAAATAAGTAATATCTTGTCAGATTTAGGTAATATTTTCGGGATTTAAAATCAATTAAACACAAACAAAATTCTAGTCCGTATAAAGGATCTCCATATTTAATTTTTTGATAATTAGAAAGATTGCCAATTTATTCTTTTCTGTCAGATAATAAATATACCAACCATAACTTTTTTAATGATAAAGAATAAAATCTAACGCTTTTCCTATAAAAATATCATATTACAAGAGATAATTGACAAGGTTAAAATGTCCAATTATTTTAGTGTTTCAATCATGTTCACATTTTTATTTTTGACAATTAACTGTTTGAAAAAATGGTTTTTTTTTTTTAATTTCAAATAATCGATTTGAATTGGTCAACAAGATCTAATATGGATCATCCAAAAACAATAAATTTGTACTTAACTAAAAAAAATGTAAAATTTTCAAAAATAATATAAAATTCGGTCCAAGCACATTTCAATATAAAGATCATACTGAACAGTTCGACTTGACTGTTTGAACTTTGAAAATAAAGATAAAAATGCAAAATATAATTCTGACACAAAAATAATGAGACATTACCTATCTTAAAAAAAGGTTCCGCGAAGCATCTTGCATTGCTCCAAGTCTAATTTACGCTTTGTCATTCAATATATATATATATAGAGAGAGATGGGCTATTGTACTTCGCGAAGTAAAACCTCCGTTTACTTCGGGTCATATTTTGTCATTTTGAAAATTCAAACAACCGATCCGAACAGTTCAACATGTTCTAAATATTGAAATGTGCTTGGAGACTAAATTTTACATTTTTTGGAATTTTTTTACTATTTATTAAGCCATTTTGAAAATCGCTGATCCGGTGGTCCAGAAAATTTTACTGTTTTTTACTGTTCACAGTGGATCAGCGATTTTCAAAGTGGCTTAATAAATAGTAAAAAAATTCCAAAAAATGTAAAATTTAGTCTCCAAGCACATTTCAATATTTAGAACATGTTGAACGGTTCGGATCGGTTGTTTGGATTTTCAAAATGAAAATATGAGCGTGAAGTAAACGGGGGTTTTACTTTGCGAAGTACAATAGCCCATCTCTCTCTCTATATATATATAGAGAGAGAGATATAGGCTATGGTGAGTTCTGAAAATTCAAACAACCGATCTGAACCGCTCAACATCTTCTAAATATTGAAATGTGCTTGGAAACTAAATTTTACATTTTTTGGATTTTTTTACTATTTATTAAGCCACTTTGAAATCGCTGATCCATTGTGAACAGTAAAAAACAGTAAAATTTTCTGGACCACCGGATCAGCGATTTTCAAAGTGGCTTAATAAATAGTAAAAAAATTTCAAAAATTGTAAAATTTAGTCTCCAAGCACATTTCAATATTTAGAACATGTTGAGCGGTTCGGATCGGTTGTTTGAATTTTCAAAATGAAAATATGAGCGTGAAGTAAAAATGACCTCTTACTTCACAACTCACCATAGCCCAGCTCTATATATATATATGAGATAGGCTATGGTGAGTTGTGAATTAAAATGTTATTTTACTTCACGTCATATTTTCATTTTGAAAATCCAAACAACCGATCCGAACCGTTCAACATTTTCTAAATATTCAAATGTGCTTGGAGACTAAATTTTACATTTTTTGGAAACTTTTTACTATTTATTAAGCCACTTTGAAATCGCTGATCCACTGTAAACAGTAAAAAACAGTAAAAATTTCTGGACCACCAGATCAGCGATTTTCAAAGTGGCTTAATAAATAGTAAAAAAATTCCAAAAAATGTAAAATTTAGTCTACAAGCACATTTCAATATTTAGAACATGTTGAATGGTTCGGATCGGTTGTTTGAATTTTCAAAATTAAAATATGATCCAAAGTAAAGAGGGTGTTTTACTTTGCAAAGCACAATAGCCCATCTCTCTCTCTATATATATATATATATTTTTTTTTTTAATAGACAACAGCTCGAGTAAACTATCAAATAAATAAATATTGTTGATAGATTTTGAAAAATATACCAGCTAATATCAACCGTCCCATCCTGAATTTCGACATATTGTAGAAGTTATACAGGTTCACAAAATTTTGTTCTGAAAATAATTTTGATCTTTTTTGGAAAGTCCAAAGTACTAATTTAATTGAATTATTTAGGACCATTTAGCTGTGGAGTAAGATGTGAAGTAAACTCCTTACTTTACACTCAAGTAGTCAAATGAGAAGTAAAATAAGAGGAGTAAGATGTAGTAAGAAGTGAGTTAACTCGGAATAACTTACTCCACATCTCTAGGTGATAACTTACTCCACACTTACTCTACTTATAGAGCCCACTGTCATAGACATATATACATTTTCCAACATCTTACTCATCCGAGTGGATTAATTTAAGCTATAACTTAAACTAACAAATAAAGTGTAAAATTTGAGGAGTAAAGTAAGCAATTTAATTATCATTAATTTTACCCTACAACCAAACATGCCCTATGATTGATCTGTGATTGTAGGTATAAATTAAGTTAATCCCTTATTTTCTTCAAATTTGTCAATAAGAGTATTAATTTAGAATTAACTAATGAGTTTGAACCGATTAGTTATTTAAAACCGATTTACTATTTTTTTGTCTCCGTGCGAAAATTTTGAATCCGCCCTGACTGGTTTATGTTTTGTTTATATATTTTAAATTATTAATAGTAATTATTTATTCTTGTTTTCTTAAATTTTTATAAATAAAAACCAAGGAAATCTATTAAATTTGATCGTTTAAAAATATACAAGTTAGAAGATTTTTTATTACAACGATTAATCATAAATTAAAAATGTGGTAACTCACACTATTATAGATCCATTAAAAAACTAAATAAATCCGACCGAGTCCACCCGTTGTTAGAATTCACATTCTCCCTCCCCGGTACCGTAATAGGGAATCTTTTACAATTACTGGATCTGGACTGTTCTTTTTAACTTGGCACGAATCTCAAAGCCCACTAATACTGCCCCTTCGCTAGCCCAAATCTCAAAGCGGCTGAGAGTTAATCTTAAACCGTAAAATTAAGGGAATCTTTTACAGTAATGGAGAGGATACTTGGCCCCCGTTGTTACTGATATCACGGGTTCGGTTAATGAAAGATCTAGATTCTTCGTTTTTGACACGAACCGATGAATTGAAGTCTCTGTCTCTCTCTCTCCCCAGTAGTCTCTCAGCAATGGCTTCCTTCTCGGACAGTTCTCTTCTTTTCCTCTCTATTCTGTTCTTAATCTCCCTTGCCCTCCCCAGATCCGAAGCCAAGTTTACACGGGCGGTGTTCAACCCCACGCGAGTGACTCAGCTCTCATGGAATCCTCGCGCTTTTCTCTACAAGGGATTCCTCTCTGATGATGAGTGCGATCACCTCATTACCCTGGTTCGTGAAATTTGAATTCCGGTTATATTCATTCTACCAGCGTAATAGGTCGAGGTTCGGGGTTAATTTCTTTTTGTTTTGTTAAACTATCGATCAAAGGCGAGGGATAAGCTGGAGAAATCAATGGTCGCCGATAATGAATCGGGGAAGAGTGTGGCGAGCGAGGTCAGAACCAGCTCTGGAATGTTCTTAGAGAAGCATCAGGTAATGAGATCAATTAAACATAATTTTGGATAACTCTAATTGTTTATTGGGATTTTGGGGGAGCATGCCATTGAGCTGTAGTACCATTGTATGCTCAGTCTATTGTAAAAATTCAAAATATAATTATAGTAGTTGGACTATGAACCATATGTAAAATTAAGTGCTTTAAGTTGATCTAGTTATTTCATATTTTTCATATGGGAATTGCGTTTCAATTTTATAATGTGCGATGTTTGCAAAAAAAAAAAATTATAATGTGGGAGCTGTTTCCATACTTTTCCTGAAAATAATTACATAAACTTTGCTTTCCTTTGGATAAATTTTTCTTTAGCAATCACAAAAACTTCAAGCTCCTAGTCCTAGTTATTGGTCTTTGTAAATTCCAGTTGTGGCAGAAGTGGTCCATGACATGTTAGGTGATATATTAGAACCAATGGGCCACACTCGGCCATAAATACTGTTAAGCTTCTTACCATTATCATCGCATGTCAGTAATACCAACTTTTACCATTTGGTATGAATTTTGGAATGATTCCGGTGATAAAGTAATTTCACGATAGGTACTTTGCACAGTGTTTATTAAGTTAACGGAATACAAGTTGTATTTATTTCTACACGCTCACCTGAACCAATCTGTTTTACTTCTAAAAGTTTAAATCTAGACTTCAGTAGCTACAAGCAGCTTAGTCTTAATTATTTTTAAGGTATTGATCATGGTATCATAGCATGAGAGGATTAATTTTTGAGTAATTTGCAATTCTGGAACTTCTCTTCAAGTTGTAACTCATAATAATTTTTATTTTTATTTCTAAGGATAATGTCGTGGCTGCAATAGAGCAAAGGATATCAACCTGGACTTTCATACCAGAAGGTAGAATCCTCTTTTTTTGAATAATGCCTTAGATCTGTTAGTGATATCCTTATCTTATGTTTTTTTTTTACTTTTCAGAGAATGGGGAGTCAATTCAAATATTGCATTATAAGAATGGCGAAAAGTATGAACCCCATTTTGATTATTTTCATGACAAAAATAATCAGGCACTTGGTGGCCATAGAATTGCGACTGTACTAATGTACCTGTCTAATATAGAGAAAGGTGGAGAAACCATTTTTCCTAATTCTGAGGTTTGTTTGCTTCCTTCCCTCTTGGAAAGTTTCCTAACATGTAACCTGAAAGGTTGAATGTATATTGGGTCATTTATAAGTTGTCTATTGGGTTGTCTAGTAAATTTTCAACCATTGGAAGTTGAGTGAGGCTATGGTACTATGCATAGCGCATATTGGTCCGTACTATGGATCAATATCTCCATTTTCAAAGTCCAAATAATCGATCTGAACCATTCGCCATGATCTCCATATGAAAATGTACTTGAAATCAAATTTTAGAATTTTTAGAATTTTTTACTATTTTTTTAGACAGGTAGAAAATCACTTGATCTAAAGATATTCTAGACCATTCAAAAACAGTGATTTTCTACCTGTCTAAAAAAGCAGTAAGAAAATTCTAAAAAATGTAAAATTTAGTGTGCAAGTACATTTTCATATGGAAATAATGTGGAATGGTTCAAATCAACTATTTAAACTTTAAAAACGAAAATATTGATCCTTAGTATGACCAATCCCGTGCTATGCATAGTACCATGGCCTAACCCTTGGAAGTTACTTATTTTAACGTCCTTTCCTGACTTCAACAATATATATTGAGTAAAATGAGCCCCTTGAAAGACCATGTGAATAACTTTTAACTTCCTTCCCTGGTCTTCTTTGACATATAACAACTTTCTTGAACAAATATCAATTTTTTTTATTTATATTCAGGCGACACTTCGTGGTAACTGAAATTGTTTTGCATAATTTTTTTTTCAGGGAAAACTTTCCCAGCCAAAGGATGACACTTGGTCTGATTGTGCGAAAAATGGTTATGCAGGTAGTTTGTGTTAATATTATTATAACTATTAGTAAACATTGGTGATCATAAGTTACATAAAGAACTTCAAAATAAAATGGTGGCCAAGTAATGCTCTGAAAAGACAAAACAATTGCCAAAAAGAGAAAACCAAAACCAACATTAAACTAGAAATGAAGGGGTCAATATTTGTAACAACTATCTTTATAAACTGGATGCACAGTGAAACCCAGAAAGGGTGACGCCCTCCTATTCTTCAGTCTACACCCTGACGCAACCACAGATGAAAACAGTTTACATGGGAGCTGTCCTGTCATAAAGGGAGAAAAATGGTCCGCCACAAAATGGATCCACGTCAGGTCCTTTGACCGTGTCATGCCGCAACAGTCGGCTGATGGGTGCGAGGACCAGAACGTACAGTGCGCAGAGTGGGCTGCAGTCGGAGAGTGTGCAAAGAACCCAAATTATATGGTTGGGAATAAAAAATCTCCAGGTTTCTGCAGGAAGAGTTGTGGTGTTTGCTCTCAGTAGTGATGTGGGTTGTCATTGCATACATGTAGATAAGCTTGAGAGGTTCTTTGTGGTTTTAGTTCAGTCTGAAGACTTTCTAAGTAGAGAGGTTTGTGTTACTTGTGCAGTGTATTCTTTTATTTTTCCTTTTGGGGGCGGACAGATAGACCTGAAATTGCACGAGGTTTTGACTTGTGGTCTTGGTAATTAAACCTGGGCACTTTGCAGGGGAGTAGATGCTATTTAGTAATATCAGCTGATCAAATTAAAAACAAGTCCATATTTACTCTCAAAATTTACAATGGTTATGACTTAGGAGGTATGATTTTCCTTTCGGTCAATGCCCTTAAGGACCAACACCTGTGTATGATACAAAAGTTTTCTCGTTCTGAATCCAAATAACCCAAACTAGTAAAGAAAATTCTGAAATATGTTACAGTTTTCACATCTTTGCAACACTTGTGCTGGCATGGCTAGAAATTTTAGCAACCCATGATTTTTCTCTTTGCAACCTTGGGCTTAGAAGCCACAGCCCCGTCATTCCCTGCAAGAGCTCTGTACTTGTCCTTTCTTGTTAAGGTGGTGCACTCATAAGATAACGTGGTGGCAATAATTCTTTGAATGTAGTTTGCCACTTCATTGCTCGACTTGCCACCGGTGCATGTCAACTCTGCTGGTAACTTGTTCAAGAAGGTGACCTCATAAATGGGGCTCGGGTTCATGAAGAAGTAAAACGGATCCATTCCTTTCCATCCTGTTGCAGTTGTACCATGGAACATAGTCATGCTGTTCTCCATCGCCACTGGTACAATCTGATCAGTGAGCTCCGCAAACAATGAGGAAAATCTTGTTTTAACAAACAAGAAAAAAAATGATTAATATTTGTGAGGAAGGTCTAATATTACTCCCTCATGATTAACCCTGATGAAGGAACCAGTGTTTCTTTCAAATAGCTCCATTACTATTTTTTTCCTCTGTTTTCGTATTTCAAACAGCTCCATTGTTTGCTTATTATTGTCCCAAGTTATAAATTTAGTTGAGCGGATATTTGTATGAGCTCAAAAATAATATAGTATGATTAGGGTATGTACTTTTGCAAACATACCTCAATAAAAATGGCTCGCGGCATGTAGTCCCTTCGGGGCAGATCACGAGATCCCCCTCTCTAAGCAACTCCTTGATCATAGCTGCATCTTTTGACCGTGCACGTGTCAACCTAACAGTCTTGATTGGCGACAGGAACTCTGACAAACGAGACAATGAATAAGTGACAGCAGCTATAGGCCGGCCCAATGCCACAGACAAGAATATCGGATCAAGCAATGTACGATGAGAGCAGACAAAGAGAACACCAGATTGATTTGCCGACTGTTGAGCTGGCGGTGGCGGGGTCCCCTTGACAATTACACGTACTCCAAGGGCCCAGAAGGCATTGCGAACCCATGGCATGGGAAGAAGTGAACCGGCAGCTATACGCAAACATGCCAAGATAAAACCAACTGGAATCCAGAGGACAATGAGCAGTGCAGTTAGGGGTGTCGGCCGTTGAACCAGTCGACCGTCAGTGGAAAACTATTGGTTTTGGAAGCTGCTGCCTATTTAGGGGTTCCACATTCTTCTGCGAGACTATATATGCTTCCTGTAAACAACATGAAATTTAACTCAAACCGGAAGTTAATGTTGGGACCGGACCAGAATGGGGCGGATCCAGATTTTCGTCAGGGGGGGCAAAAAAATATCGAATCGGATTTAAATCCATTAACTAATTAGGTACTCGACAAAAAACAATACTTTAACTTATACTTTTCAATACTTTGACTTGTAATTTCTGATGCTCTGACTTATAATTCTAATTATCAATCAAAATTCAACATATTTATTTCAATTTTAACCCTAAATTTAACTCGAATTACAAATTAAACGTCCAGAGAGGGGCAAAAAAAATCCAGGAGGGGGAGCAAAGTCGGTCAGAATCGATAAATTTCCACTAAAACTCAAATTCCAGGGGGGGGGGGGCAGCTGCCCCCCTGGACTACACTGGATCCGCCCCTGGGACCAGAGGCTCCTTTCTTGATTTTCCTATGGATCAGTGGTTTCACCAATAAATTAACTGTGTACTATTATCATTAGAGAGAATTAAGAATACAATAAATGTTGTTTGTTCTTACGAGTCACTCTTGAAAAGGCGACAAGGACAGTTCAATTTGAGGTGCACAAGATATGCTTTATTGCATTTTTTTTTTTTCAAGATATGCACCCCCCACTAGATTATCTTAGGCATTTAGTTATCCTACTAAAGTAATCACCAAATAATTCAGCTTCTTTTAGCTTTGTAACAAACACACATAAACTTAAACACCTACCTATATCTATTCCCCCAAGTAATTTAGCTTTGTACAAATTACAACAGTGATCACACTATTTGTGTTCTCTGCAAATGCCATACTCTTTTTGTGATAGTGGTAGTTTTGTAATGGAATATTTAACCAAGGCTTTATACTTCAATACTCCAAATTAATTTACAACTTCAACACTCCTCCGAATTTCTATTTACTTTCATATAAGTTTAAAAATAAAATAGAAATAGAAATATCTAGGTTCTACTGACTACTGACTACTGAAAGAAATTAGTAGGGTAAATTACAAAATCGTCCTTAAAAGTATCAGTTGTTTTAGAGTTTGAAAAGGTATTATTTGGTCCATTGATTTTTTTTATTTTCTAGTAATATTTTCAGAAGGTATTGTGATCTTTAAAGTACCAAATTGATCCTACTACTAATTAATTAGTATCATTTAAAAAAGATAATATTTTCGTCCATCTCTGCGTTATTGAAGCATTGTAATTAAAATATTACTAACACCGATATTATGTCATTATAGATCCACTAAAAAAAATAATATTTGCATTAATCATGAGACATTAATTTCGATCTATTTTTATCTATGAAAAAGGTATAATCATTTCAATGGACTTTGGAAATAAAGAGACCAAAATGCAAATTTCTTAATGAATTTTCACCATTTTGACATTTATTGATTGTTTACGGACTTAAAGCTCTTTCTAACGCATGATATATTAACGAAAATTTTGATATGGGGATTCATACTTTTGAAAATCTTAAAATCTTCACATATTGTCTCCCAATCCCATATCAACAATAACTAACAAGAAACACAAGTATAGGTAGAACACAATGAGGCAAACCTGACACAGCTTCATAAATGGATAATCTGTTTCCATGCTACCCAACCCGATCTCTGGCATCTTTTCTCCGAATGCTTTCCTCAGTGCATCTGCCTTGTTATCTTCCACAAGCACTCCTGGCCTAGAAACAAGTCCAGTGGCCCGATCTCGCCACGTACAAATTTCCGTACCTATGACAGCGTCAACCCCCAAGTACTCCTTTAGGAAGGGCTCCACCATGATTCTAGGGTTCACTGTGATCACACAACGCCGACCAAAGGCTGAGAATACACGCCATGTCTCTGGGTGGATATCTGTGGCGTAGAATTTTGGTAGCACGGCTCGTGCCACGGACTCCACTTCAGTTACTCGCATGCCGACAACCGTAGCAAATATGAGCACCTTTTTAAATTTTTGTATATAGAATGAAATACACCTTAGTTATAATTTCCTTGAAAATAAAATTACCTTTATATATAATTACTCGTACAAAATAAGATAAAAAGATTATATAGATTCTTTTTAATTATGTTATATTGGAAAAAAAAAAAAAATGCACCTCCTTTTTTCCTTCACTCAACATCCAGAAAATCTTATAAGATGATAGACATAAAAATCTACAAACCTCTGCATTAGATTAAGCAGATGTTTACCATATATAAATTTTTTTTTTTTATGAAGTGCAGGAACAATCAGAACTCTGTTTAGTCATGGAAAAAATGTATCAGAAAAATGATAAATGGCATGTAATGACCTACTTGGATACCAGCAGCCTCAGAGACGAAGCAGTGCAGTAAACCTGCCATTGGAGATAGAAGAAGCAGAAAGAGGAGACGAAGGACACCACCGGCCTCAAATGCCAGCAGTGCAAAGTACGGAAATAAGCTACGGTCACGGAGCAGCGTCCCGTCCATGTCAGCAATCACCGTCTGGTTTTCTCGACCATTTGACGAGCATTTTTCGATGGCAGGAAAGGGGTAGTAGTCAACCATTTGACCCATATTTTCTTAGGTTCTAATTACTAAATCCAAGTGTGCTTGGTGAAGGTGTGTATATAACTATATATAAGCATAGGATAGGATATCAGAGGAAGGTAGGTCGGTAAAAAGTAGAAGATTAAAAAAAAAAAAGAAAGAAAGGAGGGGATGTAGATAATTAATGGAATTAGTTGTGTAATATGGTTGATGGGGTTTCTTGATTAAATTTGGTTTCAAAGATCCTTGGGTAACTAACCCAAAGAAGCATATATAAAAGGGTTTTCTTGATTAATTTGATATTAGATTAATTATTCAAGTTTTCTTTGACACAATTCATATATATAGATGCTTCCCATAACGGTTATTTAGTTAAAATTAATGCATCATGCATGTACTGACACGTACTCAAAATGGAGCAGCAACATCAGCATCAACCTGTCACCCTCGCAACATAAATACTCCGTCCTTTCCCTAATTTTATTTTTTGAGAAAGGTATAACTGCCATCCGATTCTATTATTAAAGACAACGAAACATGCATGCGTGCACTTCTAAATTAACATCCATTATCAATGAATATAATTTTTATTTTTTATTTTATTCAATACAAAATCATTACAAGAACTATTGATTTTTGGCTTTTAATTATATATAGATATAGATAGATAGATATATCTATAGGAGTTGGCTACGGTACTACATGTAGCATAGAGGGCCTCCGTGCAACGGCTCAATATTTGAGTTTTCAAAATTCTAACGGTCGATCCGAACCGTTCAACATGATCTCCATGTTAATATGTAATTGCAAATCAAATTTTTACATTTTTTTAGAATTTTTTTACTGTTTTTGTAGATAGGTAGAAAATCACTTGATCTGAATGGTACAGAATTTTCAGATCAAGTGATTTTCTACCTATCTACAAAAATAGTAAAAAAATTCTAAAAAAATGTAAAATTTGATTTGCAAGTACATATTCATATGGAGATCATGTTGAACGGTTCGGATCGACCGTTAGGATTTTGAAAATTCAAATATTGAGCCGTTGCACGGAGGCCCTCTATGCTACATGTAGCATATTATATATTGATTTGCATACATAACAAAATCAAAGATAATCATGTCCTGTTTTGTAATTTAGATTTACCGATCATAGAAATTGCAATTACTATGGAACACCGAAATATATATATGCATTAGATTACTCTTGTTAACATCATGTCTAAAATTAAAACTTCAAAAAAAAAATCTGATTGTGAGAATATAGCATTGACAACATTCACAACTTTAGTAGTACTTATGAATGAAATTAGGTTTAATTAATTATCAGTCTATCTAGAAAAATGTTTTAAATCAATATATTAGAACATTTGTGCGTTACACAAATACTTTTAATTTGTCTGAGTTTTAGAGTACTTATGAATTATATCCTAGCAACAATTACCAGCTAAATATGTATACTTACATATATTACTACTTCTAATAATTGTTTGGAACAAATAAGACATATATAATAATGAAATTTTACTTACAGGGAACTAGTAATTATACCGTATGTAAAATTTAGTTCACTCTGATTATTGAATTTTTTTTTTCCCCACGCGCACAATAAAATTTAGTTCAATTTCTGTGCCCTACGCTCATTCTCCTTTTTGCGCCGAACAGTCCTTAATAAGTTGTTCTTGTCACAATTAATGAACTTCAAAATCTTGCACAGTCTCACAAACATTTATTTGAACAACGTCTTAATTAAGTATAGTTGATAAGAATAATTACAAAAAAAAACTATTCCTACGTTCCTACAATTTAGGATCCGAATCTGCTGAAATCTGAGGTCGGTACTGTTCACCCTGAAATCCCTGCAATCCGAATCCAGTCGTTGAACTGTTCCGAGATGCGTGCAAGGAAAAACTAGCTGTTTCGAGATGCGTTCTCAAAAAAAATTCAATAGTTAGATTTCGGATTGCAAGAATTTCAGGATGAACAATATCAGATCTCGAAATTTCAGGTAATTTATTTCCTACAATTTAATACCGTTGATTTTTTTCGCATCTCTCTTTCACTAAAGGTAGATAAATATTTTTAAATCTGTCTCATACACATTGGCGGTTCTCTTATTTCACTTTTTCTAGAGATAGATAAATGGTTTTAGATCTGTCTCACATACTTTTATAGATTAAAAAAAAAATTGAGAGAGAATCGATCAAGCAAAAGGAACAAAGCATTTGGCCTTCCAAACTTGTCACAGCAGATTGTCACAGCAGATTAGAAGTCCGTTGCAAATCTTCTCTAGGTTTTGCAAACAGATTGTGCGAGCGTTTATACCGTTACAAAAATACAAAAAAAAAAAAAAAAAAAACCGTTACAGCCCCTCGTATTCTGATTTCAAGTCAAATTCGCTTCGGTACTTGCAATAATTCTCGTCAAATTAGTCCAAAAAGTTTCAATTTTAAGAAACACTAAAACATGTGCGATAGCGATATTATTTTTACACAAGAATTCAATCAAAAACTCATAATAAAATATGCAAGTTTCGTCGTGCTGTTCAGAAATATGACTGTTAGCCTCAGAATCTTTATCATAGGCATAGTTTAGACAATAAATCAGCTAGCATCTATAATTTGATACCTAGCCAGATTTCTGTAATTAAAATGTAATCTGACAATATATTCTTGCCATTGTAAATTAGAAAGTAGTCAAACGGCTAGTATATTTTTAGGCTATAAATACCCATGTACAAACACTGTAGAGATCAGAACAATTTAATAAGAATTATATTCATCATTTCTCCATTTCTCTAAATTCAACATATGCATCACTCACGACGTGAAAGTCTAGGGAAATAAATCTGTTGTGATTCAAAATCCCTGTGATTCCCTGCGATTTCAAATCCCTCCCTTCACCCTTTGGAATGCACAAATCTCAAGAGCAGTTATTTTTTATGCACAAATCTCAAAACAGATGAAGGGAGGGATTTAGAATCACAGGGAATTGCAGGGATTTTGGAATCGCAGCAGATTTATTTCCGAAAATCTAGATATGTCATTTGGAGTTTAACTTTTGAATTTTTACTTTATTATGTGATACCGCAAAATAGACACGAGAAAGCATCAACAAATTAATGCGAGCATGATCTGATATCTTTGAAAATGACATGGGCGTGCAAAAGCTTATGAAAGGTATTATTCCTAGGAGATATTCAAGTTCATTTTTAAGAACAATATCGCTTCCTAATACTACTTTGAGAAACTTTCTTTTTTAAATATGGAAAGCTAATTTTAGTGGCTTAAACTCTCTAATGAAGTACCAAGCCTACAGAGGAAAAAAATATTTATTTTTAATTCGAGGATCAATTTTTTTTTTTTTTGAAAAGCCTGGCAGAGAATTTTATCAGGAAATCAACACCGCTTGAAAAATTTATAAAAAAAAAAAATCATCAAAATGAACCAATCCGAACCTAATTAGACCACAAACTTGGCAATATGGCGTATCAGTTATTATATTCATCACTAGACCTTCTAAGAACATTTTATGTAATGCACGGAACAATATAAATTGAAACTGGATTGCTTTGAAATTTTTACATTAAGAATTTGAGATATCTTAAAGGATGTGAATTTGATTTATTATCATCAATCAATCAAATACAACATATGCATTCCGAGTTTCCGACACATTCATAAAATAAAAAGAACAAAAAAAAGTACAAAATCCGATAATCTGCCAAGTATAATTGCTTTCTGTCTCCAAAAGGATGCACCCAACATAATCTCTATAAAATGTCTTCTCATCATCTCATGGACATGCTATCCGCATCAAATAGTACAATCGACTGTTATAATAAGATCAAAAAGCAAATCATTAAATTTAAAACAAATAATTATTTTCTAGTAGTAGCTACTAGCCAGCCACGACTGGAACTAGCTGCCAAATCTGGTTACCAGTCATTCCCTAATGGGTATCAATCTCATTTTCAGTAGCAAAATTTAATTGTACACAACAAAAGATCCACAGTTGATCATGGTGCCATCGTCCTAGATTTTTGTTGTCAATCCCCACCGAGACCACATGCCCACGTGTAAATATCATCGCCACAAGCCAACAATCATGGCTCCGAAAATCGGAACAGACTCCGCTGCTTTTTTGAGAGAAAATCATGGTCCTGCTTTTCCTATCTCAACTATTCAAAATCATTGAGATCTGTGCATGAAAAAGTCTTTCATCGAGATACGTGAATAAAAATTTTTGAATGGTTGAGATGAGAAAAGCAGAATGATGCTTTTATCTAAGAAAAGCAGCAAAGCCTTATTCCCAAAATCAAGTTGTTTTAGGTCCAGTATTCTAAATTTAATGGTACAGGCTAGTCTGGTATCATGCTCCTTTAGTTCCTTTGTATGTAATGAGCAAAAGGTGTGATGTGTCACACCGTGAGCGCACCTCCTATAGAGTGCATTTTCAAAGTTCAAATAGTCGATTCGAACCTTCCAACGTGTTCTTCATATTAAAATGTGCTTGGAAACCAAATTTTACATTTTTTGGAAATTTTTTACTATTTTTTCAGAATTTTTTGTTTTTCAAATTTCAAATTATTGTTTAGTTTAATAAAAAATTCTGAAAAAATAGTAAAAATTTTCCAAAAAATGTAAAATTTTAGTTTCCAAGCACATTTTAATATGAAGAACACGTTGGAAGGTTCGAATCGACTATTTGAACTTTGAAAATGCGCTCTATAGGAGGTGCGCTCACGGTGTGAGCACATCACACCCTAGTTTTGCTCGTATGTAATAACATGTCTATATTTTCTGAAGAAATATCAAAGATTAAATTCTCCTTGTCCTCCTCTATATTATCAACCTAGAAATTACAAATTGGTGAATGATGATATATATACTCGCAGTTATATCATCATTAATTTCTATCATTTGATATTGTATAAAATCAAAATCAATATTTATATGGCACCTTTGGGGGATTATATTCACTGATTAGTTCTATCGTTTTCGATTTAAAGTTCAAACCGTTAGATGTGATATCCATATTCATTGGAGATCAAATTTTACATCTTTTGAAATGTTTTTATTATTTATTAAGATGGTTTGAAAATCGCTTGTTTTTAAACAGTAAAAAACTTTTGGATCGTTGAAAACAGTAATTTTCAAACCATTTTAATAAATAGTAAAAAGTTCCAAAAAATATAAAATTTGGTCTCCAAGCACATTTTAATATAGATATCAAGTTGAACGGTTTGAATCGACTGCTTGGAAACCAAATTTTATATATATTTTTTTTTTACTTTTTACTAACTTTTTAGATAGCTACACAATATTTGTGGTAAAAAACAATTATTTTGTACTTATCTAAAAAAGAAGTTAAAATATTTCTAATAATATAAAATATTTGGTCTCCAAGCACATTTTAAAATGAAGATCATGTTGAGCGATTTGGCTTGACTATTTGGACTTTGAGACAAAAAAAAAAAAAAAGAATGCGAAACACGATGAGACATGAAAGACACGAGATTTGAATCCTCCTCATATATAAATTGTGTCAAAGATAACCTGAATATTTCAAAAAAATAAAATTAACTTCCTACAAAGTTTCTCTTGCAATAAATTTTATAATTTACATCTCGTGAGATATCTTAAAATTTGAGTTAATATGTGAAAAATTCAAATCGTTAAAATTTTCATAGCACGAATTTAAAACAACCTATCCTATTAATATTATCTCCGTGAATCTAAATAGGCTCTGTAAAAAAATTATGTTCAGTTTTAAGATAAACTAAAATATTTCAGTTATATTAGACAATATATAATCTAAATTATATGCGGTGAATGTTAGAGGGATCTTGAGTTGTTAGAGCGTCTACATCAGTCTACATAGAAATTAAGTTACAATTAGCTTTTAATTTCTTTTAGTGGCCACATCAGCAATTAATAGTGTTCCTGAAATCCAATAAAAATTATTAGAAAATAATTTACAACAACAACAACTAAGCCTTTAGTCTCAATAAAGTTTGGAGTAAGCTAGAAATGAAATCCAATCATAATCATAGAGTCAAGGTAGATAGTAATAAAATATTAGTAAAAATAATACTAATAATAATAATAATAGTAATAGTACTAATAGTACTAATAGCAATAGTAATAATGGTATCAATAATATTAGTGATAATTCTAATACTAATACTAATTATATTATGCCTAAACTATAGATCGTAGGAGTCAAAGTCCCAAGGTCTACGTTCTTGACCCCGAATCGTTAGTCCTATGACCTAAGGCCTATAATACTATCCCTAAACAATATTTTTTTTTTAGAACTTGGTAATAGCTACCAAGGAGTAAACAATATTTCCTAGGTCATGATTCTGGTACATGAATCACTGACTTCCATGTGCTTATGTCCAAAACCAATTCCCTGAATACATTTCATTCATTCAAGTTCATTTTCACTGTTTCGTCCCATGTCAACTGACATGATTCAAGGACAAATGGACAAAATCTAGCTAGTAGTAAGTACATATCATTAATATAAGTCATTGCAATCAGCTTTATGTTCTAGATTGGACCACAAACAGTAATTTAGATCAATAAATTATGAATCTCTTTAATTGCTAAACTCAGTGACGTGGTCTAAATTAATTGCTAAACGTTTGCTGTAATGGAGATGCTCTAACACTCGTATTGATCAAATTGTAAAAATTAATCCACAAGCTCTGGTTGATCTACCACCTTCACTTGCTTTTCTGGCAGCAATAAGCTACTAAAGCTGTAAGAACTATTCATGTCCATGGCCATACAGTTTAGTAGGTTTTAGTTGTTAACAATGAAAGCTTATAAGTTAGCTATTAATTCAAGTACATTTGGTAAGCAAGATCTAAGATATGACATCTGGTATCATTAACATGATAGTTGGTAATACCGATATTTTATCTCTGATTTTCCAACTAATAAGAAAATAATAACTGAGTTTGCTGTTTTATGATTATGTGTTACAAGCAGGGGCGGATTCAGGATTTTCGTCAGGAGGGGGCAAAAAATATCGAATCGGATTTAAATTTATTAATCAATTAGATTCTCGATAAAAAATAATACTTTAACTTATACTTTCTAATGTTTTGACTTATAATTTCTGATGCTCTAACTTATAATTCTAATTACTAATAAAAATTCAACATATTTATTTCAATTTTAACCCTAAATTTAACTCAAATTACAAATTGAACGTCCAGATGGGATCAAAAAAAAATTCCAGGAGGGCAAAGTTGATCAGAACCGATAAATCTCCACTAAAACTCAAAATCCCCTGGAATACACTGGGTCCGCCCCTGATTACAAGTGTGTTTGGTCAAGTAAGAGTAACGTCCTGATCGAGCAGAGCTGAGCAGATGCTTATGATCTTATTTCTTTTCTATTCATCCCTGTCTTTCTTAATATTTCTTCTTCTCCTCAATGCTACAGCTTTGGTGTGGTTTGGTACGCAATCGGCTGAAATTCCCACTTCCTTTCTTTTATTTCGGTATCATACCGCTCGAACCCTTGATGCTCAGAATAAGGATATTTTTGACCTGTTTTTTTTCAGGTCAGAGAGCAGTGCTGGGGCCCACCCGTCATCCACATAACTGAGTACCACCTATTTCATTCAGCCACGTGGGAACCGCCTCCGACAGAACCATCAGTTGACTGTTTTACTCATCTTTCTCTAGCATGACTTTCTCCCTTCCGGGATAACGCATCCTACCCGGTTCTCTACTCCCCCTTTGTATTATATTGGATGGTATAATCAAGTCCCAGCAGCCTTGTGAGGGCTTTATGCTGTTGGGTACGGGTAAACCGCTGCTCCAGTAAGTACTTAAGGCTCTCGTGTTTGGTTCTATCTAATGACAAACGGGGCCGGGGTAGTGTCTCCATTTTTTCAATTGCCAAAAGAATTTCCTGTAGTTCTTGTTCATATGTCGAGAGACCCATACCTCGAACATGTATCCTCTGCATTAACGCACCGTTTGAGTTAATTTATGAACCGTACGATCAGAACTCTGACCAATCCTGTCCGCTCCTATAATGCACGTGCACTTTAATATTAGTGCGGATCTCAATAGGACGGTTCAGATCTTAACTCAAAATTTGAGTTAATGCAGAGGATATGAATTCCCCATACCTCTAGGCCCAATAGTCCTGCTAAGATAGGCAACAGGTCTCATCTTGTATTTTAATTCTTACACGCGATAATAATATTAAAATAAAAAAACTAATTATATCATTTTCTTTGTTTCAATAGTGGAAAAACACACATCAGGATCGGTTAATTACGCACATCAGGATCGGACATAGAGCCGATTCTGATCCAGCCGTTACAAATAGTCGATCTAAATTGTATCGGTTAAAGAACCGATCCAGATACCAACCATCTGGATTGGTTATTTATATATAACCGATCCCGATTTGTTAATATCTGAATTGGTTCTTTTTTATTAACTGATCCTAAATTTATTATCTGGTCAAATATATAAAATATTTTTTAAATTACAACTATAAATCATGATCGGTTCTTTAATACAACCGATCCTGATAGTTTTATCAGGATCGGTTCTTTATATTTAACTGATCCGGTTAACTATCAGGATCGGTTGTTAATAAAGAACCAATCCAGATGGGTGTTATCTGGATCGGTTCTTAATAAAGAACCGATCCTAATAGTTAACTGGCACTAGTGGAAAAAGTACAATTAGTATCGGCCCATCAGTGTCGGATTTTACCTTAAACCGATACTGATATATATCAGGAACGGGCATATTAAACAGCCGACCTTGATTGTGCTTATCAGGAACAGTTGTATTTTAAATACCGTTCTTGATAGTGCTGGCCGAATCAGGAACGGCTCTTTACAAAGAACCGTTCCTGATTGTGTGTTATTAGTATCAGCTCTTTAAAACAACCGTTCCTAATAGTTTTAAAAACGGCCTTTTATTTAACCGACCCTGATATTAGTACTGGCCTCGGAAAAACCCCAACTCGAAATCAAATCCCCACCCCACAATCTCCGACTCTCCAACTCTCCAACCTAACCAGTTCGCAAAATTTGAAAACCCTAATCCCTATTCAAGTTCTTCGCCTTCTTCGCCATCTCTCTTCCTCTCATGTAATCTAGGCTTCCACCAATGACGAACGCCATGAAGTCCTCGATCAAGTTTCGCGACGACCAAAAGCCTTTGCTCCGTGCAAAGGTCCCGATCAGTATCCTCGGTCTCCCCTTCCTCTCTGGCGTCTCCGCCGGAGAAACAAAGGAGCTCTGCCTCGACCTAGGCACAGCCTTCGAATCGGGTCCCTCGTTTCGTGTTTCATACCGGCCCAATGATCCGGTAACGCCGTTCTCTCTTGTTGTCAAAACTGGGGTCGGATCCTTTGGGTCGCCGTTCCAAGCCCCATTTTACAACTACGATCCGTGAGGCGAGCACCTCGACCTCGACCTGAGCACCACGATCCGTGAGGTGAGGCGACTCGTCCGGTACTTTTTTTATGTGTTTCCGTGAGGATCCGACCGGAGTGAATACATTACTTAGTAATGTCTCGGATCAGGCAGCTTATAAATCGAGAAAGCGTTTTGGGACCGGAGTGATAAACATAACAGCATCCTTGCCGGTGATCTATGGCTTGTCTCAATGCGTTCCTGATTTTTCAAATATTACTTGCCGTGCTTGTTTAGAAGACCTTATTTATCAGATGCTACAGATTTTTGACGGGCAGCAAGGTGGAAGGTTTTTAGGAGTGAGATGCAACCTAAGGTATGACATAGACGCCTTCTTTTACGGAATCGGCAGATATACAAATAGGTTCAATCTCAGGAACAGTACTACCGATTCCTCGAGCATCTGGTAAAGGTGAGTATTCAACACCTGACATGGCCTCTTCTATCTTTCATTTAAAAAAAAAAAAAAAAAAGCTGGAATATCTTTAAATTTATATCTAGTTAAGATTGAAATTAGAAGGCAAACTTGGCCAATTATGAGTTGAATCTGCTGGTCAGTCCGGAATCGGCAGGCACCTGTCCGAGTTAAGCCTGCGTTACATGGTGGGCGAGTTTTGCGTTGAAATCAGTTAAATCAGTAAAAAAAAGGTCCAATTCAACCGAGTTTTTATCCAAATCGGACATTTTCCATAATATGAGCTATGCCGGTTGCCTCCTGCAATACAGTAGTATGTGATTTGGGCCGAGACCACAAATTCTTCTAAGGGTTCATATATAACTATCCCTAGTATATTCAAATTTTCTTTGTGGGATTAACTGGCTTTAGCTCCGGAGCGGGTGAATTGGTATTGATATGTGATGATAATTTGAACCTCAAAAATTTTGTTCAGGAGGAAACAGAAGGCACCTCATTATCATCATCAGTGTATCTGTGGCATTTCTTATTATTGCTTGCTTCATTGTCTTTTTGTTGATGAGAAAACTTAGATCTGCAGGTATAGTTCTTTATATAATTGAACAGTATTTGTCAACATGTTTATTTGCATGAACACTTAGCTAACACTTTAATTATATCTTCTTTAATGATTCAGAAACCGAGGTTTCTCAAGAAGATAGAATGCTAGCAACTAACAAGGAAACACTGGATCTATGGACCTGAGCAGAGAAGAAGTCCGCCCCATTTTGTGTCTTTTGTGTGTTTTGTGGATATATGGAATTAAATTTGGATATTTTTTTATGGCAATTAACTTGTTTGATGTCTTTTGTTTGTGATTGTGGCATATTAATTATTGATCTAAATGTGATATTTGAATTAGCTCATGCGAATACCCACATTTTGCAAAAAAAAAAAAAATATATATATATATATATATGAACAGTAACGGTTGTTTATTAAAAGGCCGTTCCTGATTGTTAAAATCAGTATAGGTTGTTCTTAAAGGCCATTCCTGATTATCAACATCAGTATCGGCTAATAACAAACAACCGTTCCTGATTGTCCATATCAGTATCGGCTATATCAAACAACCGTTCCTGATTATGGGATTTAGTGTCGGTTATTTAACCGTTCCTGATTAGTTCTACTATCGGTAACAGCTGGGTCAGTGTCGCCTCTAGGTCCGTTCTTGATGCGTGTTTTTAACCGTTCCTGATGTGTGTTTTTCCACTAGTGTGGATCGATTATATATTAAGAACCGATCCTGATTTGTAATTGTGTTTTAAAAAAAATTATTTTATATTTGGCCAGCTTCCACTATATTTTGCTGGCCTATATAGGAAATCAACCCATGTTTTTTTTCAATCATCGAATATCGATACACATTCTAAATTATCACAAATCTTATATCGAAACACATCCTAAATTATTACAAAAATATCACGTTCATGCAAAATTTACACCATATCCTAAAATTAAACTCTTAAATTATTACAAATTATCACATCCTAAATTGTTTTACTTTTTTAATCAGTACTTCTTTTAAGAAATATTTACACGACAAGTTGCGAATGTCGTTGATTTTGTAATCCGGGTAGCTAGCGGGAAAGTCCTGCATTTTTTAAATGATAGAAGAGCACAATTAAATATGTATTTAATTATATTTGAAGCAACTATGCTTACTTTTGAAAAATATATAAATGTATATATGCATTTAAGTTCGGAAAAACACGGAGGAAGCGATTTATTATGTCATGCACGTACATCATGACATAATATCCACATTGCCAATCGCCGCGTTGTTGTGGGCACTATATTACACATCAAGACAGTTAAAAAATTAAACAATTTTTGCACATCTAGATTTTCACCAATTTTAATTTGCATCTAGGTCCCTATAATCATATCATAACCAAATTTCACTATTTTTTACATCTAAGTCCCTCGTTTAACATCATCAACTTAGCAATTTACAAACAATAAGAGAAGTTCAAAAAATAAGTACTTACCCTACAATGTGTAACTTCAAATTAGGGCATTTTCTAAATCCTCCAATCACCTAGTCCATTCGGTAGGGTCTCTTGAAGAAAATACTTCTAATTCTAAGAAAAATATTAATGAAAATCTATAGATTTGACAAATGAAAGTTTGAAAAACTTACTCCTTGAGCGCATTGACGATCTTCGGGTTATTTGGAATCTTATTCTTACCGGAAATGGTCTTACCGGAACAATGGATATTGGAAGAATCGAACACGTACACCTGACTCTCTCTTGGCATAAGCACGACCAATACCCAATGTTCTCTGCATGTTAGATTTGTAACATCTCACATTCTATAATTTCTAAGAAATGAAAGAAATTTAATAAAATTAGAATATATATATATATAGCACTAACCTCTGATGATACGGTATGAATATCAATCTCTTGTACCGATTTTGTCTCAGTGCCTCCTCTATGTATGTATCGACATATTTTTTTGAGTCGTCATCACCGTCCAAAAGGTGGAAATTTGTTTTCATGGGGTCCATGAAACCAACACGCTCATTTTCTCGATGTTCCTCCTTGTTGTATTTGTGCACATACCTGCAAAAAAAGGCATACAGGTGATCTCAATTTTTGGGAATTTGAATACTAAAACATGACTAACATGTGGAAATGCTGCCGAAATTTCCTTAAATACAGGCGCATCGAGGAAATGCTGCCGAAATTTTCTTAAATACTAAAACACGACTACCATGTGGTCACATTCTAATTGAGACAAAGTATTCAAAGAGCAGTCCAAAACGGGGACTATTCAAAATTAATCCCTAATGGATTAATTTTGAACAGGTATCAGGACCTAAAGGCATTAATCATTGGGTTGTGGCTCATAAGACAATACTCTAGCTAGATACCTAATGGAAATACCTTTAATTAACTATATACTCTTATCAAAATATACATCCATGCACAAAACTAAACATGAGTTTCATGTTGTACTTACTATTTTTTTGGATGCCGAATCGAGTGAGATGAAGATCGTTGCACTAGATTCCTCAATAATAGCCAATCTGCAGAATTAAGATTTTTGGTTTTTTATATGAAATCCATATAGCACTATAATCTACTAGTATGTGTGAAAATTCATAATTTTTCACAATAATGAGATATTTTAAATGGTAATATTATAATAACATTAACTTGAATATTTTCAATTCATGCTATATATTAAGGGCATGCATGATATTTTGAGTTGAGCTTTTGAAGCAAAATACACCACATGTTACCTAATATAAATACAAATTTTAAATTCTTGATTCTCATCAATCCAAGTTAAAAATGCTTCATTAATTTAATTTATATGTGCTTGTAGAATGAGAAATATAGATCAAATAAAAAACACTTGAATTTTCTTTCTTGATTCTCTATGGGATTGTGCCTAAAATTAGTTAGCATTTGAAATAAAAAATGAAGGAATAGAGTTTATATTACCTCAATCAACCATCAACCGAGATAAATCAACAAATGAAGAAAATGTGGAAGAGAAAACATTTATTTCGAGCAGAGAGAGTTCAGGGATCAGCAAAAGACCTAAAATAGAGCACAGACAGATCGTGCACTGGAAAGGAAGCAAAAGACCTCGTACACTGGAAGGGTTGGAAGGGGAGGAGGTATTAACAAGGTATCAGGATCGGTTAGTATAAATAACCGATCCTGATAACCATCAGGATCGGTTCTAAAATTAGCCGATCTTGACTTTTAGATATCAGGATCGGTTAATAAAATAACTGATTCTGATACCTAACAATCAAGATTGATTAATTATTGAACCAATCTTGATTGTTATCAGAATCGGTTAATAAATTACTCGATCCTGATACTCATTATCAAGATTGGTTATTTAGTAACCGACCCGGATACCTAACAATCAAGATCGGTTCAGTTGTTTATCCGATCCTAAAGGTATTAGTGTCAGTGTTTTAATATAACCGATCCTGATGAGACGATACTGTTTGCACATTTTCTACTAGTGTTTGAGTTGTCATACGGATAATGCCATTCACCAACTCGATTTTTGTTATACAATTTTGCTTTCGCCGTTGGAATCTTGTGCTTCTTCCTTTTGAACATATATAGTTGAAATTTTCCTTCCCCAAGATTTGCTCTGGAACTTGAGTAAAATATTTACATTTTTTTGTTTGAAAGAAATCATCAAATTTAAAATTCTGACTGTGGGTCCAAATCCCGTTTACAGTTGACACTTTAAGATATCCACCATGGATATCTTTCAGAAATATGAATTTGACTTCTAAATTTATAGCTGAATTTTCAAAATATAATCACTTATACAATTTTCTTACATATATTAGATCGGATAGTTGAAAGATTTTTGTGAATATTTAAAGGTTAAATGACTTACCTTCAATTTTTATCTTAAAAAAATTAAATAATTATGCACGAAACTTTGATTTGAATGCTCGACAGATTTGAAAGGTTCCAATATACCTAACATCTTTTAGATGATATTCTCGAGAATTGCATTTATATTTTAAAAAAATATTGCTTTTAATAAGGAGGCACAAACATTGAGCAATAATCTTCAGATATATTTTTTCATAAAAGCTTAAAAAATGTAGATAGTTAACTTAAAAGTGAAGACTATATTAAAAGTGAAGGTAAAAAAACAGTACACAATTAACACAAAAGTGAAACAAAAGTATATGACAAGTGGCACTTCCAATACAGTTTCTTGCATTGCAAACCAGGTAAACCAATTTTTTTTTGTCCCAAGACTATACTTTTGAAGGCTTAAGTACCAGTACAAACACATACCAGAAGAATATATACTGGTTTTTGCAGTTTCAAATTTCAGGAGAAGATGTATTTTGCAACATTCTCTACTCTTTTGTCATGCTTTCTCTTCTTCATAGGTAAAATTTTGTCAAAGCTGTTATTAGTTAGTTGTTCAATTATCACGCATACGCTCTTTGATATGTAAATTTTTCATGAACAGAACTGCAGCTTCATTCCCTTCCTAATTTCTACGAAACGTTACTCAAAACTGATCCAATAACAATCTAATCAGTTTGGTAAAATGATGATAGGTGCAGTTGCCGATGGTCAGATGGTTACATTCCACATAAGGAACAAGTGCTCCTGTCCTGTGTGGCCGGCAATCGCACCGAACACTGGAAATCCGGTGTTAGCTGACGGCGGGTTCCTTCTCCAACCAGGTCAGACAAAACAGGTCAAGGCACCGCCTAAGTGGAATGGTCGCTTTTGGGGACGCACCGGGTGCAATTTTGAATCAGGCACCAAACCAGCGTGCCAAACAGGGGATTGTCAAGGGTTGCTTTCATGCAACGGATCCATCGGTATTCCCCCGGCTACTCTAGTTGAGGTACTAGCTGTTGATTGACAAAACATCCATTTTCCTTCAATGCATCAGAGAATCTAGTTGTTATTATCCTTCATTCAATTTCCAATGAGGATTTGGAAATTTAATTACCAAAATGCGCGCAGGTCTCGTTGCAAGAGGATCGGAGCAAGCCAAGTTTCTACGACGTGAGCCTCGTCGATGGATACAACCTACCAATATCTGTTGCTACCAAGCCATACAACAGCACTTGCACCATTGGAAGTTGCAAGGAAAGCATTAATAATGCATGCCCAAAAGAACTCCAGGTTTGATATTCTCCGTACAGATACATAATCAGATTCATTCTGTGGTTCTTTATCATTTCAAATGAAAAATGTTTCTTTTTGTTTGAAACAAAAAGCCCAGTCCAACTACAAGCTCAAATAGAAAAATTCAACAACAAATCCACACCAGTCCCAGACGAGAGCAGGTTGGGTCCGATGGATTTCGGGACCGTCCGATCTGCTTTAAGATTCGTGCGCACGAATTTTAAAATAGACACAAAAATTGCGGGCGCGAATCTTAAAGCAGGTCATCGAACCCATCGAACTCACTTTGAGTCCGATGGACATCGGACCCAAATTGACCTCGTCCCAGACAACCAATAATCTCCAATCAAAACCGCTGTAAACAAAACCACCAAGCACCACGTTTTATTAGAGGTGTCACGATTCATACCGTATTCGATAAGACGGATACGAATAAGAATTTTTTCATGTAGCTTATCAGATACTGGTAAGGATAAGATTTTTTTCGTGAACATAATAGGTAAGGGTATAAAAATGATTCCACCCGACCCGTTTCGTACCCATTAACACCCGTACATGTTATCTTAATTAGTATAACAAATTAAATTTGAAATATAACACAGGTGACTGACACAATTGGATCAGTGATAGCATGCAAGAGCGCTTGTCTAGCATTCAACCTGGATGTATTTTGCTGTAGAAACTCTTATGGTAAGCCAGAGACATGCAAGCCAAGCATGTACTCAAAAATGTTCAAGGATGCATGCCCCTCGTACTTCAGCTATGCATTTGATTCTCCCTCTCCACTGATGAATTGCTTCTCAAAAGATTATGTTATTACCTTTTGCCCCTCAAAATGGAGCGCCATGGATGACCAACTTCTTGGTGAAATATGAATTCCAGTAATTAACGCATATATATGTATAAAAGCATCTCTAGCTAGTTAATTAATTTCCATTTGTTAAAAAATTAGGCATGAAGAAATTAAACATTTGCAGTGAGATCACCTGTATATGAATGTTTTACTTAATTATAACGAAATCAGTACTATAAAAAATCAAATAACAGAAGACAAGAGATGCTGTCTTATTATTAAATTTTTCCTCACTGTCTCTGCTTTTATGAAGTAATTTAAGTTTGGTTCCGCTTTTAGACTAATGACAAATAACATTTCTCGAATGACATATTAATAATATCTAAATAGAATTTCTTAAATGACATATATATATATATATATATATAGAGAGAGAGAGAGAGAGAGAGAGAATGGCTAATATACAAATGTTTGTTTCTGGACTCAGGAACAAACGATTCGGTTCTCTAATTTTCAAAGTCCAAACAGTCGATCCAAACCTTTAGATATTCAATCTATATTAAAATATGCTTGGAGACCAAATTTTACATTTTTTGGAATTTTTTTACTATTTATTAAACTGGTTTGAAAACCGCTGTTTTTCAATGCTGCAGAAATTTAATAAAAACAGCAGTTTTCAAACCACCTTAATAAATAGTAAAAAAATTCTAAAAAATGTAAAATTTGGTCTCCAAGCACATTTTAATATGGATTGAATATCTAACGGTTTGGATCGACTGTTTGGACTTTAAAAATCGGAGAACCGAATCGTTTGTTCCTGAGTCCAAGAACAAACGTTTGTATATTAGCCATTCTCTCTCTCTCTCTCTCTATATATATATATAGAGGAGGGTTCCAATGCCTCAATTTTTCATGCCTCCACCATGCCTTTATTTTTTAAAACTTTAATAACTCAAAATTTAAAACTTAAAAGTCAAAATAAAACCGTTGGATATGATCTATATCATTTTATCTATGCACGTGTAAAAAGTTATGACATTTCAATTTTGTTTTGGTTGTCATCAAGAGCTTGTAAAAAACGTACTAATGTGGATAATTTCTAGACGTTGATTTTTTAACTTATTGATTCACATAAAAACAAAATCAAAATGTGATAATTTTTTATGAGCACATAGATAAAATGATGTAGATCATATCCAACAGTTTTATTTTGACTTTTAAGTTTTAAATTTTGAGTTATTAAAGTTTTAAAAATGGAGGCATGGTGGAGGCATGAAAAATTGAGGCATTGGAACCCTCCTCATATATATATATATATATATATATATATATATATTTCTTTTTTTCATATTTTTATTAAAAAAATCTCAAACAAAATGACATATTAAATGACAAATAACATTTCTCAAATGATATAAAAAATAGAAAGAAATGAAGACATGACCAATCAATTATCAATTAATTTAAAAATTTCTTAAATGATATTTAAAAAATAGAAAAAAAATCACGACCAATCAAATAGATGATACAATTTGCATGTGAAAAGTACGTGTGGCGAGTACATGTCTAAATAGCCGTGATTTTTATTTTTACCCAAAAAAAAATATATTTTAATATAAATAACCAGGTTTTTAAAAGATTTTTATTCTACCCAAACCGCTAGGAATATTTGCGGTTCGAATTAAAAATTCGAACCGCTAGGATTCCTAGCGGCCTGAATTCTTAATTCGAACCGCTAGGATTCCTAGCGGCCCGAATTCTTAATTCAAACCGCAAACCTGACCCGTGATCCTCTTCTTCTCTGTGTCGCCTCTCCGCCAGAAAAAAGGAAAAAAGAAAGAAGGCTGCGCCTCCGCCCCTCCGTGATAAGTCTAATTTATATATATGTTCGATCAGGTTTTCATCGCGTAATAGCACCAAATATCATGTGTTTTAGTATAATTTAGGATTAAATACCCCTAGAATCAAGTTACTGCATTTGTCTATGTGAAATTCGCAGGAAAACAAGAAAAAGGACCAAAGTGCGGACGCACTGAACTTTAGTGCGGCCGCACTAAGCACTTGGAAGAAAAATCAAGATCCAGAAAGCTCCAGAGGAAATGTCCGAGAGTAATGCGGACGCACTAAATGGTAGTGCGGACGCATTTCTTACTTAGCCGAATTCTCCAGCAGAAATCCAGCAGAACAGAAGAAAAGTGCGACCAGAGTGCGACCGCAGGGGATCCGCATTTTCTACTTGGAGAAATTTCCACTCCTGAACCCAAGAAGAACAGAAAAGTCCGAGAGGAATGCGGGCGCACTGGAAAAAGTGCGGACGCACTCAGCACTTAGAGTCAAATCAAGAACAGAAAAAGAATGCGGTTTACTTTTCAGAAAATTAGAAAAATCCAAAAATATTTTACTTTCATTATTTAATTTTCTGCACTTTACTATTCTCTACTTCTATTATCTCTCTACTTCTCTTTTAATTCTCTCATAGATTTGAGCGCTGGCACCAGTCACAAGAAGTCAAACCGCGAAGATAAAAGCCGGCGAATCCTCTCTCTCTCAACCAATGGCAGGTCTAGATCCCAATCTAGGCATGCCTCGCAGCTTTGAGGTAGAAGTGGAAGACTATCCGGAAGGCCTTCTCAATCAAGACCTTCACGATAACAATCCGCCTCCTCCTCCTCCAAATAACAACCAACCGCTACCACATCCACATCACAATGATCCACCTATTCTCAATAATAATCCTCTCTTCGGTGTCAATACAAACAACAACGGAAATGGCCGTAATCGCCAATAAGGCCACCGCTTCGGTTTCATTCCTCAAGGCCAAGATCCACGCGAAATCAAGCCATCTCTCATCCACTTGCTTGGCCAAAGTCAGTTTGGAGGAGCCCTAAACGAAGATCCACATGCCCACTTAGCGGTTTTCGAAGAATCTTGCGGCACTTTCGCTCGAGAAGGAGAAGAACTGGACAACCTCAAACTCAAATGCTTCCACCTATCCCTCCGAGATAACGCAAGATCGTGGCTAAGAACCGTGAATCGGGACCACATAAGAAGATGGGACGACATGGAGAAGTTATTCTTAGGAAAATACTTCCCTCCATCCAAAACCCAACACTTCCGAACCAAGATCACGACATTCAAACAAGCCGAGGGAGAGTCTTTGACCGAGGCATGGGATAGATGGGCCGAGCTCCAGCGCTTGTGCCCTAACCATGGGCTTGACATGTGGTTGCTTTTTCAATTCTTCTTTGCAGGTTGCACAATAGCCACCAAGACTCATTTGAATTCAGCCGCAGGAGGGAATATGTCAAAGATGGATCCTGAGCAAGCCATGCTAATGATTGAGGACATGGCGATCAACCAAAGAGAATGGACGGCCGAAAGAGGTGGACGAACCCAAACCACACCGGGAATCTTGAAAACCGATGAAGTTACCGCCTTGAGAGCCCAAATGGAAGCCTTGCAACATCAAATGGCACAAATGCAAAACGTCAAATCTGTGACGAACAAGGCTTCATGCGGCATTTGTGGAGAGTCGACTCATATCACCGCCGATTGCAAAGTCCTTTTAGAAGGAGAAGAAGTCGAGCAAGTCAATGCAATGTTTTACAATCAAGGTGATAAAAGAAACGATCCGATCTACAATAAGGTTAGGCCAAATGATAATTTCAATTCGAATACATACAACCCTAACACAAGGTGGAACCATCCAAATTTCAAGTGGAGGACTGAAAATGAAAACTCAAACTCAAACCAATACCAAGGTAATTCCAATCAATACCAAAATTGGTCAAACCAAAACTCGTACCAAGGACCTTCTCAAAACAACAAATTAGAAAAATTGATAGAGGGACTTGTCATCTCTCAAAACGAGTTCATGAACCAACAAAGAAGCACCAATACCGATATTTCGGATTCCTTGAGAAATATGAACAATAGATTTGAGTTTTTAGAGACCAAAACAAAGATGCTAGAAACACAAATTGCACAACAAGCATCTTCATCCTCCCGTCAACAAGGGACGCTTCCGGGCAAACCCGACATCAACCCAAGAGAGCATGCGAATGCCGTGACCTTGAGGAATGACAAGGAGTACGAAGGACCTACCATGCCCAATGAAGAGGAGCAGCAACCACCAAAAGAAACACAAGACGTTGCAACCCCACTTGATGCGACCACAACACCGACAAGTGCGGATGCACCGCCATCGGAAAAGCATCAAACAACGGGTAATTCAAGTTCTCCAAAGGTAAAAAATGCTGAAACTCCCAAGTACATTCCCCCACATAGGTTTGTACATTTTCCTCAAAGGTTAGTAAAGCATAAATTGGACCAACAATTTGCCAAATTTGTAGACCACTTAAAGAGATTGAATATCACCATCCCTTTTACCGAAGCGATTACCCAAATGCCCACTTACGCAAAGTTTTTAAAAGAAATCTTATCCAACAAAAGAACACTTGAGAAAGTGGGTACGGTATCCCTAAATGAGGAGTGTAGCGCCCTCTTCTTAAACAAGCTACCTCCAAAACTTAAGGACCCGGGAAGCTTTGCAATCCCATGTAAGATAGGTGATACCAAATTTGATAGGTGTTTATGTGATTTAGGGGCAAGTGTTAGTCTCATGCCAAAATCGGTATATCTAAGGTTAGACTTAGGGGAATTAAAACCAACGAGAATGTCCTTGCAATTGGCCGATAAAACGGTAAGGTTTCCCGAGGGAATTGTTGAGGATGTAATTGTCAAAATAGGTGAATATTTTGTGCCTATTGATTTCGTGGTTGTGGAAATGGAAGAGGACACTCATACCCCTATCTTGTTAGGTCGTGATTTCCTTATAACTGCAGGTGCCAATATCGATGTTAAAGAAGGAAAAATTTCCTTTGACATTGGTGGAGAAAAGGTTGACTTCCACATGTTTAAAACTATTAAATTTCCTTCTAATGATAATGACTCAATATGTAGGGTTGATGTTTTAGACTCTATAATTGATGATCATCTAGATAGGATGATGAAAGGAAAGCAACTGGACGAAATCCTGGAAGGAACCGACCTCGAAAACGGCAAAAACTGCGAAAACAACCCTCAGTGCGTCCGCACTGAACATGCATGCGTCCGCACTTTCACAGAAGAGGAGTCAGGGGCACTTGACCGAGCGCAATGCGTCCGCACCAGCCCACAGTGCGTCCGCACTTTTCCCGATTTAACCTCGGTGCGTCCGCACTCAGCCCGCACTAAGGCCGCAGAATCTCAAAATTTCCTAAACCGAGCGCAGTGCGCCCGCACTGACTATGAGTGCGTCCGCACGCAGGCTGAAATAGCTCAAATCGAAGCCAATTCGATCGATTATGCACCACCGAAGGTCGAACTCAAGCCATTGCCACCTACTCTTCGCTACGAGTACCTGGGGACAGATGAAACATATCCGGTGATAGTCAATTCCGAGCTCAACAAAGATCAAACCGAAAAGCTCCTTCATGAACTAAGATTGCATAGGAAGGCTATCGGGTATACAATCGAAGATCTAACCGGAATCAGCCCCTCCTTTTGCATGCATAGAATCTTAATGGAGGATGATCACAAGCCCTCTATCGAATCTCAAAGGCGACTCAATCCGAATCTCAAGGAAGTCGTGAAGAAGGAAATCATCAAACTCCTAGATGCCGGTATCATCTACCCAATCTCCGATTCAAAATGGGTAAGTCCGGTTCATGTTGTGCCAAAGAAAGGAGGTACCACCGTGGTGAAAGGCGAAGGCGACAAGATGATATCAACAAGGGTGGTGACCGGTTGGCGAATGTGCATCGACTACCGCAAGCTAAACAATGCAACAAGGAAGGATCACTTCCCTCTACCGTTTGTCGACCAAATGCTCGAAAGACTCGCTTACCATTCACATTTTTGCTACTTAGATGGGTATAGTGGTTTCTTTCAAATTCCAATTCACCCCGATGACCAAGAGAAAACAACATTTACTTGTCCCTATGGTACGTTCGCGTACCGTAGGATGCCGTTTGGTTTATGTAATGCACCAGCCACGTTCCAAAGAGCCATGATGGCTATATTTTCTGATTTATTAGAAAATTCTGTGGAAGTTTTCATGGATGATTTTTCGGTATTTGGTACTTCATTTGACAATTGCTTGACTAATTTAATCAAAGTTTTAGAACGTTGTGAGCAGGTCAATTTAGTACTCAATTGGGAGAAATGTCATTTTATGGTGCAACAAGGAGTTGTCCTAGGCCATGTGGTGTCATCCAAGGGATTGGAAGTCGACAAAGCCAAAGTAGAGGTGATAGAGAAATTGCCCTATCCAACATGCGTCAAAGATGTGCGAAGCTTTCTAGGCCATGCGGGATTCTATAGGCGGTTCATCAAAGATTTTTCTAAGATTTGCAAACCACTTACTAATTTGACAATGCAAAATGTTGAATTTAAATTTGATGAACCTTGCATTGAAGCTTTTTGCAGGATTAAAGAAGCACTAATTTCAGCTCCAATTCTCCGAACCTCCAAATTGGGATGCCCCTTTTGAAATTATGTGCGATGCAAGCGACTACGCCGTGGGAGCCGTCCTAGGACAGCGAACCGACAACAAGCCACATGTGATCTATTACGCAAGCAAGGTATTAGATGAGGCTCAAATGTAATTACACCACAACCGAGAAGGAATTTCTAGCGGTAATCTTCGCCATCAACAAATTTCGACAATATTTGGTGGGATCCAAGGTTAGTGACAGCCCTAGAATTCGAGACACATTAATCCGTCCACCCAAGGTATTCGTATTAATATTTTTCCAAAGGCTAACTTAGGTTAGAAACCTCGTCATAATCAAACATGAATTTAAACAAACCGAGTAGATAGAATTAGCAAGGGATTGTAGACCGAATACCCCTAGACTTCTCAAACTTGATTTTCACCCGACCTTTTATTGCTTTTTACGAACTTTTAATTTACTTTAATTTTCCTTTAAAAATGAAATTACACAAAAACCCCCTTTTACTTTTATTGTTTTGTCTTAGAAGTATTTTCTTTATTAAAAATTAGTATTTCCCTATCTCCTTGCGGATCGACACCTAAATACTACGATCGATAGGTTGTGCGCTTGCAACTAACCTATTAATTGAGTACGAAGGTTTTATAAATATTAAAGGCAAAAGAGTACAAAATCACTATATCTAAAATACTCAACAAGCTTTAAGTCACATGCTCCAAAGTATATATCGATATTTTATACTTGGCCGAAAGATGGAGAGAAAAAGTGAAGCAGTGCGACCCGCACGAGGCTCGCACAGGGGTCGCATCAGGCTAACCGAGAGTAATGCGCCCGCACAGGAGCCGCACAGAGGCCGCATTTCGAATTTTTCTATCTCCAAAGCCTCAGTGCGTCCTGCACCCAACCCCCGTGCAGTCCGCACGCAGATAATTTTCTTTTTAAACCTAGGCACCCCTTCACCTTTCTTTCTCTCTCCCATTTTGCTCTTTTCGGTTTTTCTCTAAAATTGGCCGAATCTCTCCCTCAATCTCTTCTCATCCTCTCCTACAACAAATCTCTCCTCTTCTCACCTTCACCGAATCTCTCCCTCTTCTCTCCTAGCCCTAGCCGCCACCATTGCCGCTCTCCTCGCATTTTCAAGCCGCCTCGCCACCTTTTCGCCGTTCGAGCACCAACACCAAGGGATTTTGCGATCTACAACCGGGTTTGATCTCTCTTACTCTTTAATTTCACTAATTCAAGGTTAGAACATAGAGATCGGTACCAAATTTGGCCAATTTGACCAAAATTTCACCAAAACCCTCGGTTTACCATTGACAGAACCCACGTGCGACCTCAGTGCGTCCGCACCAGACCCGCACTCAGCCATTAATTTCAAATTTTAACCAAATTCTCTCAACTGGTTTATGCGACCGCAGTGCGACCGCACTAGGGCCGCATTTTTCTCTGTTTAGGTAAAATTCATTATTTTGAGTTGCGGTTTGGGAATTAGTGCTTAAATCTCTTTGTTAAGAATTTTCTTGCAGGTTACCATGTTTAAAAAAAAGAAACTCGCTGGCAAGAAGCGAAGGGTGAGGAAGGGCATCTAGCCGATCTAACTATCCACCGGCCAAGCCCTTGAATGACGAACAACGAAGCCGCAAGAGTTTCAATGAGCGGCGCCGAACTGTTGAACCATCTCGCTTGGATCGATACGGAGGCCCTCGAAGTTCTAGGTCTCACCAACTCGGTCCAAATGCTAACTTCGAGACTAGATCTTTGGGACTTCCTATGCGACGAAGTTCCAACCTACAAAGGCATTACACTCGAGTTTCTTTCATCCGTGGAGTTCGACCGAGGCCGACGACTCCTCGAATTTAACCTTGGCGGGTATTCTCACTCAATGAATTCCGCCGAACTCATGTCTCTCCTCCACATACCCTATCAAGATGTCAATGCCATGCGCACAACACACCGACTTCTTCTATGACATGTCCATTGGCAATTCCGATGTCTCACTTGCGAGGATGGTATTCTCGGCCATCAAAGGACAAAGAACATTCTCCACCCCACCTTGCGATATATCCAGCGAGTACTTAGCTACTCCATCTTTGCTCGAGGAGAGACCGCCTCGGTCATTAACATCAAGGAGTTGTTCTACATGTGTTGCATGTTGCGAAGGAACAACGGGGAGATGAACTACATGCCTCACCTTGGCTACAACTTGGCCAAACATCTTCACACCGTGGCGACCAATAGACAGCAACAATGGTAAAATTCGAAGTGGGGGGTATTATCACCAAAATTGCAAGAGGTCTCAACTTACCATTTGGGGATGATATCGTGGATGGTCCGACCCTTGTCGACATCCCCGGCCTAGTCCGAGCAAGATTGATAGAGAGATCCGTACATGATGAGTATTGGATCAACATTGGCCCGGACAACACGACACCGGCTACCTCTTCAAGTTGAGATTGATCCGTTGAATGATGCGACATGGCGCATCGCCGATGATCCTCTTCCACTTGATGCACCACCACCACCTCAAGCCGCCCACCGCCTCAAGAAGGTCCAACCAATCAACAAATTATGGACTACATGATGGACTTCCGCCTTTACCTCGACGGGCATCTCAATGACATTGAGACCATGGCCAACAATGCCATGTTCTACTCACGTATGGCATGCCAACAAGCCAATGCCGATTTTGAAGATGAGCCGCCCACTCCACCCTATGTTAGGCGCGCCGGTCGAGCAGCGGAGGAGCAACAACAAGCTGCGGCAGCAAATGCACCAATGATGATGTGTGAGACCGAGGAGGAGGATCAAGAGCAAGAAGATGAGGATGAGGACATGGATGGGGGCGACGCCCCGTGAGGCCGCTTTGCCTCGTACTACCACCGACTTCCGCCAATAAGTTAAGTCCATATTCTTCTTATTTACTTTGTTTATTTTCAGCATTGGGGACAATGCTTGATTTAAGCTTGGGGGATAGGAAAAATGTATCTTGCATGTGCATTTAGGAGCATTTAGGATCATATTTAATTTCAGTAATTTTAAAATTTTTTGATATGAAATTTGGGTGATTGACGAAATTAGGATTTCATGCAATTTTGCGAATTTTAAGTAAAATCCTTGGAATATTTTGAAATGACACATAATTTGGCGAAAAACTTTGTGGAAATAAAGGTGGATGAAATTAGGACATTTAAAATCTAAATTGATTAGGGAAGTTATTAAGATTTGGGAATTTTAAGTTTGGAAAAATTGGGATATCCACAAGTAG
>JAJGRW010000257.1:1898853-1920596 GCA_025461045.1 Carex parvula
TAGGCTAACGCTCTCTTAGCGGAAGTTTAGTGATATTGATGTGCTGGCTCTGATACCAACTAAGTTGTCACACCCCGGACAAACCCGCCGCGCATTTATGCGCAAGGCGTTAAGCACATCACATACCTTATCAATAACACATTTAATAAGCCACTATATTAAGTAATGGGGTCCACAAGCAATTAAAAAACGGAAAAAAATATGTCCGACCTGGCTAGTCAAACAGTCACTACCATGTCTACCAATATATTGTTCATACAAACATAAAATAAAACAAATAGTGGCTACTTTAATCCCTCCGCTAATTTCCTCACGCGGCCTTCCTCCATGTCCTCAGCTTCATTTCCTGGAACCCACATAAAAGTGGAAACGGGTGAGAGATCGAACTATCTCTCAGTGCGGGATTTAGTTCCAGCCCGGTGTTTTTACAAATGAATGCAATTAATACCCGAATAACAGAAAAGTAAAATAAACCCCAATTTCCTAGAAATTCAGATATGCACGCTTTTAAACCAATTTCAATCTCAAACTCGCTTCTTTTCTTAAAAAAAAACTTTCACAATCTGGACCGCCACGCACGGACGATCCAGCCTTTCCTATTCAATCACATTTAAAGTTTTGAAATTCCACACTCTGGGAATCCATGCCCGTACATGAAAACCCGGCGAATCGCCACACAAGGACGACCCGAACACCAAACTCTAGATGGGCCATTGCGGGGACCCATCCGGCGAACCGTCACACAAGGACGACCCGTTCTGTTCACATTTCACACTCTGGACTGCCACACATGGACAGCCCAACGAATCGCCACACGAGGACGACGCGATTTTCCAAAAATACATGCAGAACCGCCACACAGGGACGGCCCCATTTTAAAACAATTCATTTAAAAACTCTCTGTTTTCTCATTCACATTCACAATTCCTGTCAGTTCAAATCAATGCATCCAAAAATTCCTATCGTGCAATTCTAAACAAAATCAAACGAACGTTCGATATTCACAACATGCAGTTTATCTACCAGATTCTGAAAAAGGATTACTTACCTCAATCCATGCATTTTTGTATTATTTGTAAAAAGACCAGGAACCCGCACCTGTATTCTCAGTGACTTCGTTTGAGCGTGTATCAGGACCTCGCGTATTCTCAGCGTCTCCTAGAGTCTCGCGGTTTGCTCCTTGATTCTTGTACTAAGCGAATTGATTTTAAGAGAAAAGGGAGTTCGGTTTGGATATTGGGTTATTGGGTCTAGGGTTTTTCGGGTTTGGGTTCAACCTCAGGGGTTTCGGGTCTAGGTTATTGGGTTTCGGCCTAGGGTTTGTGGTGGCCGACTGCATCAAGGGGAAGGGAATTGGGGGTTTCGGGTATGGGGGCAGCGGCGGCCAAGGGGAGAAGGGAGGCGGCAAGGAAGGGGTGGGGCTGGGCCTATGGCCGGCGGCAGCCAAGGAGAGAGGGTAAGGGCTGTGGGGGGTTCGGCTGGGGGTTTTGTGGCCGGCGACAGCAGTCACTGTTTTGACCGTTCTTGGCGGTCGAGACTCCGATCGAGATGAATCCAGCGCTCACGGTTTCATATTAACGAGCACTACAACTCCTATGTTGAACGCTTCTTCAAAATCCGGACGTACAGGCAGCAATTCTCCGCAGAAGTAAGCTTGCTGGTTTGGGGCCAGTAGGGGTTTGGATCCGAATTGGGGAAAATGGGGCTGTGGCGGCTAGGGTTTGAGGGGGGTTTATATAGAGGTGAGGCTAGGGTTTGCCTCCAACTTCTGGTAGGGTTCAACTGTGCTTTTATGGGCCATGATCAAATTGAATATGTTAATTTGGACTAAGAACAGAGATCTATTTATGCTGTTTTAATTTTCATCTTCAAAGATTGACAACACTGGAATTAAGGGTTCTGAATATGAAATTATTTTCCACATAAAAGTTGTAGAATTTTCTGTTACGGTTCTAACGCAACTGGTTTCACCTTAATCGGAATTCCCAGTGAGGAGAAAAGATAAAAATGGTTGACGAAGGTCTGCAGTCTCCGAACAGCAACGTTTATTGACTTTATAATTTTATGGAGAATTCTACGTCCTGAATTTAGGGTAGTCTTATACACGAAAATTGTAGATCATTAAGTTATATTTTCAGGTATTAAATTTCATTCGAATCCGAATTAATATGAAGGATCTGTGATTAGAATACCAACATTTATCTTGTCTGAAATTTCAAGGTCTCCTAAATTTTATTTTAGAGTGCGCTTATGAAATTTTAAATTTGGCTATAAAATCTTATTACCTAAATTCCGTGGCGTTACACACAACGTTGACTCGCTGAGGGACAGATATCACTTTTTTAGAGTTTTTTTCATTCCGATTTTTCTAATTTTTAGATATTTGATAAGATTATGTCTAATTTTTAAACGCATGCATTTTTTTAATTTGACTGAAAGTTCGATTGTGATGTTTGGGCCCAACCTAGTATAACAACTGAATATTGCCATTGTAAATTTGTAATTTGCTATTATCAAAGCATGTAAATTTATTTTTCTTTCGTATATATTGAATTCTTGATAAGTTAATTTCTAAGTTTTATTAATATTATGATATAGATAGAGAGAGAGCAAAACTAGAGTGTAAAGTGCTCACCAAGAGGAGTTAGTGAGCAAACCTCCAAAAGACTCTCGGATTGGCTTCAAACGACGAATCCAAACCGATAAAATTCATGTACTTCGTGAGTGATGCATATACATGCAAAATGTTTGAAGTTTCAAATTCATTTAGCACATGATCCAGTAGTCAAAAAATTGAACATTTTATAAGTTATTGTTGAAATTGTTTTATGTATTCATTTTTCATCATTTTTTTACCGCTTAACCATGTACTAAATGAATTCGAAACTTTTAAATTTTTGCATGTACATGCATCACTCACAAAGTACATAGATTTTAACAGTTTGGATTCGTAGTTTGAAATCAATCCGATAGTCTTTTAGAGGTGTGCTCACCAACCCCTCTTAATGAGCACATCACACCCTAGTTTTGCTCTCTCTCTCTCTCTCTCTCTCACACACACACACCACACACACACATATATATATATAGAGAGAGTTGGGCTATGGTGCATTGCAATGTATAGGCTCTCTTGTACATTGGACTATAAATCGTTGGTTTTGACTTCAAAACAACCGATCCAAACCGTTCAAATTGATATCCATATTAAAATGTATTTGGAGATCAAATTTTCAAAAAAATAAAAAATTTGGTCTCCAAGCATATTTTAATATAGATATCACATCTAACAGTTTGGATCTACTGTTTGAACTTTGAAAATTGCAAAACCAATTGGTAGCACAAGGCTCGGGAACTACCATTTTGATCTTAGCCAACCTCTATCTATCAAATACACACACACACACACACACATAGAGAGAGAGGGGTTGGCTAAGATCAAAATGGTAGTTCCTGAGCTGGGATACGTATCCTCCGCGGAGTTTTATAAAACTCCGCTTTGCGGAGCAAAACGAACGGACCAGATTAACTCTCAGCCGCTGTGAGATTCGGGCTAACGGAGGGGGCAGTATTATTGGGCTTTGAGATTCGTGCCAAGTCAAAACGAACGAACCAGATTAAAAGTTCCGCACAGCTCCGCAGAGAACGACTCCGCAGAGGATACGCTTCCCCTGAGCCATGGTCATACTAATTCGATTTTGCAATTTTCAAAGTCCAAACAGTTAATCCAAATCATTCTATATGATATCTATGTTAAAATGTGCTTGGAGTTTTTTAATGGTTTGAAACTATTTATTAAGATGGTTTGAAAATTGCTTTTTTCAATGGTCTAAAAGTTTTTTACTGTTTGTTTTTAAAGTTAGCGATTTTCAAATCATCTTAATAAATATTGAAAAGTTTCCAAGAAAATGTAAAATTTGGTCTCCAATCACATTTTAATATAGAGATCATATCTGACGGGTTGCATCGATTGTTTGTACTTTGAAAATCGCAAAATCAATTGGTAGCACCAAGACTCAAGAACTACCATTGGCTAAGATCAAAATGGTAGTTCCTGAGACTTGGTGCTACCAATTTATTTTTGCAGTTTTAAAGTTTAAATAATCAATATGAAGTGCTCAACGTGTTCACCATATTAAAATGTGCTTGAAGACCTAATTTTACATTTTTTTGGAACTTTTTTACTATTTTTTAAGAATTTTTGAAAATCACTGTTTTGAATAATAAAAAATAAATAAATAAATCTGAAAAATAGTGATTTTTAAAAATTCATAAAAAATAGTAAAAAATTTCAAAAAAAAATGTAAAATCACAAAACAAATTGGTACTTCATATCGACTATTTGAACTTTGAAAATCACAAAACAAATTGGTAGCACCAAAGCTCAGGAACTATCATTTGATTTTAGCCAACCTCTCTCTCTCTCTCTCTCTCTCTCTATATATATATATATATATAAAGTGATGCTAACATGCTTTGAGAAATAAAGAGGGTGTTTTACTTTCCGTTTATATCTCTATTTTCAAAGTTCAAAAAGTCAATTCGAACTTCTCAACATGATCTTCATATTGAAATGTGCTTGAGACCAAATTTACATTTTTTGGAAATATTTTACTATTTTTTTTAGAATTTTTGACAATCATTGTTTTTGAGGATTTTTTATTATTTTTATTAATGAAAAACGGTGATTTCCAAAAATTCTTAAAAAAGTAAAAATATTTCAAAAAATGTAAAATTTGGTCTCCAAACACATTTTTATATGAAGATCATGTTGGAAGGTTCGAATTGACTTTTTGAACTTTGAAAATGAAGTTATAAGCTAGAAGTAAAACACCTATATGTATGTGTGTGTGTGTGTGTGTGTGTAGTAAGTGGCTAAAATCAAAATGGTAGTTCCTAAGCCGTGGTTATACCAATTCAATTTTGCGATTTTAAAGTTCAAACAGTCGATCCAAACCGTTCAACATGATATCTATATGAAAATGTGTTTGGAGAACAAATTTATATTTTTTGGAACTTTTTTACTATTTATTAAGATGGTTTGAAAATTACTGTTTTCAATGATCCAAAATGTTTTTACTGTTTATTAAAATTAGTGATTTTCAAACCATCTTAATAAATAATAAAAAAAAATTTAAAAGATGTAAAAGTTAGTCTCCAATGAATATGGATATCACATCTAACAATTTGAACTTTAAATCGCAAACACTAGAACTAATCAGTGAAAGGTATACTGCCATCCGATTCTATTTATTAAAGACAACGAAAACACTAGAACTAATCAGTGAATATAATCCCCCAAAGGTGCCTTATAAATATTGATTTTGATTTTATACAATATCAAATGATAGAAATTAATGATGATATAACTGCGAGTATATATATCATCATTAACCAATTTGTAATTTTCTAGGTTGATAATATAGAGGACCAGGAGAATTTAATCTTTGATATTACTCCAGAAAATATAGACATGTTATTACATACAAAGGAACTGAAGGAGCATGATACCAGACTAGCCTGTACCATTAAATTTAGAATACTGGACCTAAAATAACTTGATTTTCGGGATAAGGCTCTGCTGCTTTTCTTAGAGAAAAGCAGCATCATCTCAACTATTCAAACATTTTCATTCATGTATCTCGATAAAAGAACTTTTTCATGCACATATCTCAACGATTTTGAATAGTCGAGATAGGAAAAGCAGGACTTTGCTTTTCTCGTAGAAAAGCAGCGGAGTCCGTTCCGATTTTCGGGGCCATGATTGTTGGCTTGATATTTACACGTGGGCATGTGGTCTCGGTGGGGATTGACAACAAAAATCTAGGACGATGGCACCATGATCAACTGTGGATCTTTTGTTGTGTACAATTAAATTTTGCTACCGAAAATGAGATTGATACCTATAAGGGAATGACTGGTAACCAGATTTGGCAGCTAGTTCCAGTGGTGGCTGGCTAGTAGCTACTACTAGAAAATAATTATTTGTTTTAAATTTAATGATTTGCTTTTTGATCTTATTATAACAGTCGATTGTACTATTTGATGCGGATAGCATGTCCATGAGATGATGAGAAGACATTTTATAGAGATTATGTTGGGTGCATCCTTTTGGAGACAGAAAGCAATTATACTTGCAGATTATCGGATTTTGTACTTTTTTTTGTTCTTTTTATTTATGAATGTGTCGGAAACTCGGAATGCATATATTGTATTTGATTGATTGATGATAATAAATCAAATTCACATCCTTTAAGATATCTCAAATCTTAATGTAAAAATTTCAAAGCAATCCTGTTTCAATTTATATATATTAATGTTCCGTGCAATAAATAAAAGGTTCTTAGAAGGTCTAGTGATGAATATAATAACTGATACGCCATATTGCCAAGTTTGTGGTCTAATTAGGTTCGGATTGGTTCATTTTGATGATTTTTTTTTCTTTTTTTATTGAGTAATTAATTCTATGTACATTCAATTTTTATAATGCATATATTTAAATTACAAAAATAAAATTATAGATGTATTCTTAATTATTTATGTTGGGTGTGTATCAAATTTGAATTGATTTGAATGACAATAGTCTTCCATCAAACAATTTAGAATATTTAACAAAAATTGAGTGTCAAAATGAATTTATTTATTGCCAAGGTTCCATAAAATAAATATTTTTTTCTCTGTAGGCTTGGTACTTCATTAGAGAGTTTAAGCCACTAAAATTAGCATTAAATATTTAAAAAAAGAAAGTTTCTCAAAGTAGTATTAGGAAGCGATATTGTTCTTAAAAATGGACTTGAATATCTCCTAGGAATAATACCTTTCATAAGCTTTTGCACGCCCATGTCATTTTCAAAGATATCAGATCATGCTCGCTTAAATTTGTTGATGCTTTCTCGTGTCTATTTTGCAGTATCACATAATAAAGTAAAAATTCAAAAGTTAAACTCCAAATGACATATCTAGACTTTCACGTCTTGAGTGATGCATATGTTGAATTTAGAGAGAAAGATGGGCTATGGTGCATTGCAATGCATAGACATTCTTGTGCATTGGACTCGAAACCGTTGGATTCAAAGCCCAAACAGTCGATCCAAACCGTTCAACTTGATCTCCATATTAAAATGTGCTTGGAGACCAAATTTTACATTTTTTGAAATTTTTTTGCTATTATTTTAGAATTTTTGAAAATCACTGTTTTTGAATGGTCCAGAAATTTCTGAAAAACAACGATTTTCAAAAATTCTAAAATAATAGCAAAAAAATTCCAAAAAATGTAAAATTTGGTCTCCAAGCACATTTTAATATGGAGATCAAGTTCAACGGTTTGGATCGACTGTTTGGGCTTTGAATCCAACGGTTTAGAGTCCAATGCACAAGAATGCCTATGCATTGCAATGCACCATAGCCCAGCTCTATATATATATATATGAGTAAGGCTACCGTGCTTTGCAAATTAAACAGCCCCTTTTACTTCGGATTTGTGGCCGTTTTATCTGCTTCAATAATCGTGCAGGTCATCACGATGGAATTTGCAATTTTTCAGAACTGGACAGGTCCAGTTCGGAGCAAAATTGAATTTCCAGCAGCCCAGTCCGATCTATTCTCTTCTCCAACGCCTCTCCTCTCCCAGCGACAACCCTAAACCTCTCCTTCTCCGGCGCCTCTCCTCTCCAGCGCCTCTCCAGCGAAAGCCCCTTGCTCTCCTCTCGCGAAAAATACACCGAGCCCCTTGCTGGTTCAAAGCCCCTTGCTCTCCTCTCTCTCTCGCGAAAAATCAGAAGCTGCTGTGGAGAGTGCTATAGGATTGATTGTAAAGAGACAAAATTCATTTCTTTCAATCACAAAATTCATTTCTTTCAATCAGAAGCTGAATGCGGGTACCTTGTTATTTTGGGTCTAATTTTCTGATGCAGACCGTATCTGCTGGTTTGTACAACCCCTAACTGGTAAAGTGTTGGATAGTAGTTTTGTTGTATCAGTACTAGCCATGAGTAATACCCTCACTGCATTTTTTTTCAGGTTTGCACATTCAGTCTGGTACTGAAGAATGCCTATTCATTGCTTGATGACAAGGATCCTGTTAAGTTAAAGGCTGAGGCTGACCTTAATCAGCTCATCAGGTAATATTTTTCTTTTCTTTACTTCACTTCAAATGTGTTTTAAGGGTGGCTATCAGCCTCATTCATTGTACCTGACATGCTGATTTGCTTTTTTGTGTCATCCAAAACCAAACCCAATGCAACATGTATAAAAGAAGTAATTTATTTATGCATCAGTTTATGAGTTAGATGTAGATAACTATATGTGTATTTATTAAACGAGTAGCTAAAATGCTTTTGAAAACTTCTCTCAGAATAGAATTGCTAGAGTATGCTTCTACAGAATTTCTTGTTTTCTTGCATCAACTAGATTTTCTCTCAGATTTGGGTGCGGTTCTTTTCCTTTTCTGGTACACTAGTATCACTGGTACCAACCCCTGTTTGGTGCTTGGCTTGATTCTGGTACACTAGTACCACTAGTAATTTTGACTTGCGTAATTTTGACTTGTGGTACCGGCTATATACTCTTTTCCTTTTCTGATTTTTGCCGACTTTGTGCCGACTTTGGTGCTTGGTTAGAGATGCTTAGTATAAACACTAGAAGGAATATAGCAAATCACACCCTTATGTCAGTTTGGGTCAGATTGGATAACTTTATGTGGCAATTGTGCACTATGTTATAATTTTGTCAGAAAAGAGCAAAGTCGAAGAATCCTGTACCAGCAAAGTGGCGGCCGGTGAGAGCAATTTTCCTGGTCAGAAAAGGTTTTGAAGGAGGTGATGCAGAGGCAGCTTAAAGATCTCGAGTTTTTTCAGAAGAAAGAGAAATCTTCAAGTTAATGGATGGTGCGATTAGTTCTTCATTGAAGTTGGTTCTTCAACCGAAAAATGCATTGGCTTGAGTAGCGGAGAGAGAATTACGAAGGGATTTTGTGAAGCATAGATGTGATAAAGTGCTTATGGAATGTCATGGCTAATTTTATTTGTACATATGTTTTGTTCTTTTGTATTGATAAGTTAACGGTTGTCATACAAAACTTTAAAAAGTTTAATTTGTTGAAAAGTTATTGATCTCTGTTGGAAACCTGGGTGATAGTTGCGATTATATTATGACTATTTTGTACTTTGTTGCATTGTACAAGTTGTGGTAATTAATGTATATATGTACTTTGTTACATTTACTTTGTTAATTGTGTTATTTTATAAGTTGTGGTTTTTCTAAAACCAGAAATGATAGTAATTCCTACATGATAGTGAGGTGAAGTGAATATGTGCACAAAATACCCTAATTCACATGTTTTCATAATTCAGAGACAGCCAAATTAAAGATAAAAATGCACACATTCATAACAGCACATGTAAATTCTCCATATCTTAACGAGAGTACTTATAATAGCACACATGCATGCATAAACCATCATTTACCTAAAAATTCATAAGAAACAGACATACAAATTTGAATACAATAAAAAGAAAGAAAACAGTACAAGCTTCTGAATGATTACATTGCAGCTATCATTTACAAGCACTAAATTAACAAAGTATAATATACATGCGACTGTTGCTCTCATACAATTAACCAAAAGTATAATATACACGAGACTGGATGGATACAACCCTCACAACACTTGTCTCATGGCATCTCATTTCGCCTACACAAACAATTTGCAAAACAATTTGCATCTCATGGCATCTCATGGCGCTGAGTCTTCCTCTCCACTCTCCTCATCATCATCCCTCTTTTGTTTGCCCTTTCTATGAGCCAATAAAATTAAACATGTCAGCAAGAAATATGAGTAAAGAAATGTACAGCAATCACTAAACAATCTTGCAAACATTGTAAGTGTAAAAAAAAATCATGTGTACCGCTTTGATATAGTTAATTATTCTTCAATATAGTTAATAAAAGTCTAATATGCTACAGAGTACAGACCTTCAATTTATTTGCTAATATACAGTATTATGTTTCTATACAGGATGGGCTAAAATTTTGACAAACAAAGAAAATAGAGGGATAAACCTACTTGGCTTCTCCAGGGACAATTCGCACAGGAAAGGGTTTGGTCTGCGTGAACCGCTGATAGAGGAGAGGGTCTCACAACTGTTGCTGGAGCTGTAGCGCGGAGAGAGAGGAGATGAGCGGGAAGAGCGCTGGTTTGGGGGTTTGGAGTTGCGACGCCGAAAGAGAGAGAGAGGAGCCGGAGGATCTGCTGCTGGTGCGGCGCCGAGAGAGGAGAGGAGCAGGAAAGGTTGGTACTGGGTGGCGATTAGGATTTAGGCCTCGATTTAGCGCTGAGAGGAGGGAGAGAGAGGAGAGGGTCGGACTGGGGGAGGCGGGCTTAGGGTTTTCGCGAGAGAGAGAGAGGAAGAGCGAGAGAGAGAGGAGTGTATTTACCCTACTAATTTCTTTCAGTAGTCATAGAACCTAGATATTTCTATTTCTATTTTAGTTTTAAACTTATATGAAAGTAAATAGAAATTCGGAGGAGTGTTGAAGTTGTAAATTAATTTGGAGTATTGAAGTATAAAGCCTTGGTTAAATATTCCATTACAAAAGTACCACTATCACAAAAATAGTATGGCATTTGCAGAGAACACAAATAGTGTGATCACTGTTGTAATTTGTACAAAGCTAAATTACTTGGGGGAATAGATATAGCCATATAGGTAGGTGTTTAAGTTTATGTGTGTTTGTTACAAAGCTAAAAGAAGCTGAATTATTTGGTGATTACTTTAGTAGGATAACTAAACGCCTAAGATAATCTAGTGGGGGGGTGCATATCTTGAAAAAAAAAATGCAATAAAGCATATCTTGTGCATCTCACATTGAACTGTCCTTGTCGCCTTTGCAAGAGTGACTTGTAAGAACAAACAACATTTATTGTATTCTTAATTCTCTCTAACGATAATAGTACACAATTAATTTATTGGTGAAACCACTGATCCATAGGAAAATCAAGAAAGGAGCCTCTGGTCCGGTTTGAGTTAATTTCATGTTGTTTACAGGAAGCATATATAGTCTCGCAGAAGAATGTGGAACCCCTAAATAGGCAGCAGCTTCCAAAACCAATAGTTTTCCATGACGGTCGACTGGTTCAACGGCCGACACCCCTAACTGCACTGCTCATTGTCCTCTGGATTCCAGTTGGTTTTATCTTGGCATGTTTGCGTATAGCTGCCGGTTCACTTCTTCCCATGCCATGGGTTCGCAATGCCTTCTGGGCCCTTGGAGTACGTGTAATTGTCAAGGGGACCCCGCCACCGCCAGCTCAACAGTCGGCAAATCAATCTGGTGTTCTCTTTGTCTGCTCTCATCGTACATTGCTTGATCCGGCATTCTTGTCTGCGGCATTGGGCCGGCCTATAGCTGCCGTCACTTATTCATTGTCTCGTTTGTCAGAGTTCCTGTCGCCAATCAAGACTGTTAGGTTGACACGTGCACGGTCGAAAGATGCAGCTATGATCAAGGAGTTGCTTAGAGAGGGGGATCTCGTGATCTGCCCCGAAGGGACTACATGCCGCGAGCCATTTTTATTGAGGTATGTTTGCAAAAGTACACCGCTCAACTAAATTTATGACTTAGGACAATAAGCAAACAATGGAGCTGTTTGAAACACGAAAACAGAGGAAAAAAATAGTAATGGAGCTATTTGAAAGAAACACTGGTTCCTTCATCAGGGTTAATCAGGGAGTAATATTAGACCTTCCTCACAAATATTAATCATTTTTTTTCTTGTTTGTTAAAACAAGATTTTCCTCGTTGTTTGCGGAGCTCACTGATCAGATTGTACCAGTGGCGATGGAGAACAGCATGACTATGTTCCATGGTACAACTGCAACAGGATGGAAAGGAATGGATCTGTTTTACTTCTTCATGAACCCGAGCCCCATTTATGAGGTCACCTTCTTGAACAAGTTACCAGCAGAGTTGACATGCACCGGTGGCAAGTCAAGCCATGAAGTGGCAAACTACATTCAAAGAATTATTGCCTTCACCTTATCTTATGAGTGTACCACCTTAACAAGAAAGGACAAGTACCGAGCTCTTGCAGGGAATGACGGGGCTGTGGCTTCAAAGCCCAAGGTTGCAAAGAGAAAAATCATGGGTTGCTAAAATTTCTAGCCATGCCGGCACAAGTGTTGCAAAGATGTGAAAACTGTAACATATTTCAGAATTTTCTTTACTAGTTTGGGTTATTTGGATTGCAAAGATGTGAAAACTGTAACATATTTCAGAATTTTCTTTACTAGTTTGGGCTATTTGGATTGTAAAGATGTGAAAACTCTAACATATTTCAGAATTTTCTTTACTAGTTTGGGTTATTTGGATTCAGAACGAGAGAACTTTTGTATCATACACAGGTGTTGGTCCTTAAGGGCATTGACCGAAAGGAAAATCATACCTCCTAAGTCATAACCATTGTAAATTTTGAGAGTAAATATGGACTTGTTTTTAATTTGATCAGCTGATATTACTAAATAGCATCTACTCCCCTGCAAAGTGCCCAGGTTTAATTACCAAAGACCACAAGTCAAAACCATGGTTCTAAAACTCGGATCGGAATCGATTCGGATTTTTGACCGTGGAATCAGAATCGGATGAATCGGCCGGAATCGAAAGAATCGGATCGGTAACTCGGGTTTTTTTGGCAGAAGCCTTGTTTTGTAGCCAAAAAGTAGGAAAAAATTGATAAAAATAATTTGCAAAAAAACTATGTTAATTAAGACAATTTACACTCAATAATCCACTAATTATATAATGTATTACAAACATTACAAATAGAACACACTTTTATTGCCAGAAGCTATGCCGAGCTGGCTGGATCATCTCATCGTCCTCTGTATTAAAATACGGATGGGGATATTATTGTACAGAGCAAAAAAATGAAGACATTAATGTAATGTCAAATGAAGAATTATTAGCATCCTCATATCCAACATATAGATTGTATGTACTAGAAAATTCTGGATTACTACTTGAATTGTAGTCTGGTTGTACTCCATACGTAGATGAGCTTGAATTATATCCCCCACTAAACTCCGAGGTCCCATACATGCCATCATAAGAATTAATATTTCGATGCTTGCTGTTAGTTCATTGACATCTCTATATCGTCTTCCTGTATGTTCACTATCTGAGGTTGGGCCCTGTGGTTGTTCCCTTTGCTGGTGGATTGGTTCAGAATCTGGGTTTTGAGTGTCCGAATACGTACTACTGACACCATCTCCTGGATCACTACCACCGCTACCACTCCTTGAATTGTTATTATTGCCCTCATCAGGGACATCATCTAGCCACTCGTTGTCTCTATCATCAAGAACAGCGTCTTACTCTTCTTTGATATTAAAATACAAGTGATAGAATTAATTAACTATTTGTTTCACAAGTTTTAATGTATAAAAAGAAATTCCATCACCTGATCCAAGTTTGAAGCGGATCATCTTCATGGAATATTTCGGCTTTATCGTCGCAATCAACCATTCGTAACACTTTAACTAGTGGCTCAAATAGTTGAATTGTCTCGCCAACAGAAATCCAATATCCTTCATCAAGCAAGAGATTTCTCACATTTTCAGCACCTTCTTTATCCTTCTTTGTTTTCAACTTTCGAACTTGTTCAATCCAATTTGACTTTAGACCCATCTGTACAAGTGCATCCTTAAATGTGTATATGCTCTGTAAAGTAATGAAATTTGTTGCAAAGCGTGTGATACCGGGCCTGAGCAACTCCCGATTGTTGGTAGCTTCATGCATCAAGTTAAGAGCCTACTGATGATTATATATAAAATTTGTAAAATTTTGTGCCTTTTGAACAACATCTTTTATTTCATCAGTGTTACCAATATCTTCTAACATGAGATCAATACAGTGGACGGCACATGGTGTCCAAAATATGTGGCTGTAATGATCCATGAGAAGGCTTCCTGCTTTCTTAAAATTGGCACCATTGTCGGACACCACTTGGACAACACGAGTGGCACCAACTTCTTCAATCAAACCGCAAATGTAATTTGCACTTTTGTAATTATTCGTCGCATCAACGGATTTCAAAAATACCATTCCTTCGGTACAATAAACCAAAAAATTAATAATATTTCTTTTATTATTAGTGGTCCATCCATCACACATTATGGTACAACCAAAATCATCCCAGTGGCTATGAAAGTTTTTGATGTGGTTTTCAATTTCCCAAACCTCCATTGGTAGATATTTATTATAAATCTCATATGATTTTGGTGCACGGACACCAGTTCCACATTCTTGTGTTGCTTTAATGACCTTTTTAAAGTAGGCACTATCTGCAACATGTGCAGGGATACCATCATGAACAAAGAACTTTGTCCACGCTCGACCTAAATATTGTTTTGCATCTTTTATACCCCTTAGCACAACATTAGAAATTTTGGGTTGTCGACTTGTTTGTTTTGAGTATAAATAATTATCGACTCTAGGTTGTCTATTAGACGGCACGATCCCTACGTTCAACAGTCTCTTATTACGACCAAACCCTTCAGGCGCACGCATAGAAGCAGAGCGCCCTAACTCCGCTCTAGAAGAGCCTTCGCCCCCCGTACGTTGAAATTGTTCAACCCTGTGGGACTCTCTACTTTATCTTAGAGCCCTATGAAGTTCGGGATCCGAGATATCCTCGTCCGATAAATTTTTTGGGACTCTTGTCAACTCATCTGCTATTAATTCTTCTCATGCCCTTGTTTTTTGTTTTTCTAGTTTTTTTCCTCGAACAAGTTGATTAAATTGAGCTTGAATTTCTTTTGGAACTTGAGTACATATCATAACATCATCCTTTATCCCACCCAAATGTTGTTTTCCTCTATAAATTCCACCTAAAATGATTCTATGACACCACTTACATTTTACCTTTGTTTTATTAGCATCAACTGCTTCAAAGTGTTCCCAACCAACATCTTCTACTCTACATGTCGATTTGCCTCTATCAGCCATATCTAAATTAAGTAACAAGATATTATAAATTAATTATTATATCTATGATTTTAGTGTCGAAAAAATTTATGGAGAACAAAATTAGTAATTAACTTAGGTTTGTATACTAAAATTTAACTAACAAAAAATTATGTACTGTTCTAACATTAAATTTATACTAAGAAAATAACATAGAATGAAAAAAATTAACTAAAATCTAACATTAACTATCTATAATAAGAAAAATGTACTATATTTAATGTGTAATTAAATTATAGAGAAAAAAATATGAGAGCACCTGAATTAGTAGCGAAAGATATTGGCAGTTGAATTAGTAGCGAAAGACTACGGGTGGAATTGATATTGCCAGTTTATAAAGAGATTTTTTTTTTGAAGTATTGGGCTATTGGCAGTGGCTGCTAATAGAACCATTTATAAAGAGAAAAGTTGTTTTAACTGTTATTACTGCGTAGTCTATAAAGTCTATAATCACATGCATTTTCTATAGAGTCACATGCAAGAAAAAACAAAAGAAACACTAGCAGCGCAGTAGCGCACTAATAATTGTCTGAGGGTCTTTCACTAAAATTTGGACTTTTTTGTGATAAATTAATACATGATGAGGGCCTTTCACTAAAAAAAAAAACTATATATGTAAAGTTGAAAATAATAAAATTAACGGCCGGATTGTTATTTTGCTACAAATCCAGACCCTTCTCCTCCTTCCTTCCTTCCTGTGCGATTTCCCCTTTCTGGCTTTCTCCTCCGCCTTTCACTCAAATGACACAGCTTCTACGCCTTTCACTCAAATCAAATGGCAATCCATTGGCACAGCTAACAGCTTCTCCTCCGCCTTTCTTCTCCTCCGCCTTTCTTCTTCTACGATTGAGACTCCTCCTACGAAATTCGAATGGCACAGCACAATCCAGGTTAGTGAGAATTGAAAATTTTTGCTTTAAATCGGCTCAACTCGGTGTAACTCGGCCGGAAAATCGGAAAATCAGCTGATTCCGTCACTGTTCATCCGATTTTTTCTGAAAAACTCGCATAGATCCGAGAATCGGGTAAAACTCGATCCGGTCCCGTCCGATTCCGAGTCAACTCGGAATCGGCCGATTTTTTGAACCATGGTCAAAACCTCGTGCAATTTCAGGTCTATCTGTCCGCCCCAAAAGGAAAAATAAAAGAATACACTGCACAAGTAACACAAACCTCTCTACTTAGAAAGTCTTCAGACTGAACTAAAACCACAAAGAACCTCTCAAGCTTATCTACATGTATGCAATGACACCCCACATCACTACTGAGAGCAAACACCACAACTCGTCCTGCAGAAACCTGGAGATTTTTTATTCCCAACCATATAATTTGGGTTCTTTGCACACTCTCCGACTGCAGCCCACTCTGCGCACTGTACGTTCTGGTCCTCGCACCCATCAGCCGACTGTTGCGGCATGACACGGTCAAAGGACCTGACGTGGATCCATTTTGTGGCGGACCATTTTTCTCCCTTTATGACAGGACAGCTCCCATGTAAACTGTTTTCATCTGTGGTTGCGTCAGGGTGTAGACTGAAGAATAGGAGGGCGTCACCCTTTCTGGGTTTCACTGTGCATCCAGTTTATAAAGATAGTTGTTACAAATATTGACCCCTTCATTTCTAGTTTAATGTTGGTTTTGGTTTTCTCTTTTTGGCAATTGTTTTGTCTTTTCAGGGCATTACCTGGCCACCATTTTATTTTGAAGTTCGTTATGTAAATTGTGATCACCAATGTTTACTAATAGTTATAATAATATTAACACAAAGTACCTGCATAGCCATTTTTCGCACAATCAGACCACGTGTCATCCTTTGGCTGGGAAAGTTTTCCCTGAAAAAAAAATTATGCAAAAAAATTTCTTAATTTTTTCTATAATAGTGTTTCAAGGACACTGTAAAAATACATTAGAAATAAATAATTTATAGGATTCGAGGAAATTAATAATGTAGAAACTTGTTAATAAATCGACAAGGGATATTAAACATTTCAAAGTCTTTTTTTTTTTTAAATCCTAAACATTTAAAGTCACATGCTTTTATAATTACGATTGGTGTAAGTTATGAGAAGAATAGTTAGACAAAATGGACAAGAAAATTTTCACTATTTTGTTAAAAAGGAAAATAACACAAATTAAAATAAAATATACAAAGAATAATATGGAGTAATTTATTTTACTCTTGTTGTTAATTGTTAATTTAAATTGAGTAATATAGAGCAACTTATGTTAATACTATAAGAGTAAATGGGAGCGACAAATTGAAATCCATATAGATATTTTGTTAATAATTTTAGAAATAAGAATATTTATTTGATGATTTTGGAGGAAAAAAATATTTTGTAAAATTTTGTGTTTGAAAACTTTGACCCATCATGCGCGGTCCATGTCATTATTGGGACTAAAAATACAAGCCGATCCAGCTTATCACATTTCCATCCAAGCCTAGTCCGGCCTATTCCGATTAGGCTATTCATCATATTTTCCTTTTGTTTTTTTAATTCTAAACCATACATTTTAAACATCAAATTGAATATTACTAAAATCAACAACTCCACTTAATAATAAAATGTATAATATAATATTTTTGAACAATTATCATATTTAATCCATATGAATATATAACAGATTGAAGGCCCATATAATATAATATCTTGTAGCTGCTATATGCCTATATAACAGATTGAAGGCCCATGTGCAGTAAGAAGGCCCTATTAATTTAAAAAAAAAAAAAGCCTATGTCCAGCTGTAATTTCTATAATGGACTGGTGAATTCACAAAAAACAAAATAATGAACCGGTGAAGTCTATCACAAATCATATTTATCTGTACTGAATCTTTTTTAAAATAAAATAAAGGTTGAATATTCTCCGATGTTATTTTTTAATTGATAAATGGATCGATCTGAACAACTATTTTAGCTTAGCTATTATTTTGGGTTATCTGGTTTAAATTCTGCACTAACTAGAGTTTAATCATACACAACGCTAACTCGCTGAGGGACAGATATCACTTTTTAGAGTTTTTTTCATTCCGATTTTTCTAATTTTTAGATATTTGATAAGATTATGTCTAATTTTTAAACGCATGCATTTTTTAATTTGACTGAAAGTTCGATTGTGATTAATACAGAAGATAGCGGTTACAACAGAATAGTAACAGAATTAGCTTTGGGAAAGTAATTAGTAACAGAATTAGTTAGGATAGTTGTTAGGCTGTTAACAACTATCAATAGAGATTAGTTAGATAAATGTAGGCTTCTCTATATATACAGCCATTTGTATCTTGTACAATAATCAATCAATAATAGAGAATGTTGATTCATAAATTCAATTACAGTTCTTGATATTCTATTATGGTATCAGAGCACAGAAAGGCTTAAGCCATGTCGAATCCTTCTTCCCCAAATTCAAACAACATTCCTTCTCCAAATAACATCCCTTCTTCTGATCCAAGCTCCAACATGACCTCTCTTATCTCTACCGCTTGACTATGTACTAAATGAATTCGAAACTTTAAAAATTTTGCATGTACATGCATCACTCACGAAGTACATAGATTTCAACAGTTTGAATTCGTAGTTCGAAGTCAATCCGATAGTCTTTTAGAGGTGTGCTCACCAACCCCTCTTGATGAGCACATCATACTCTAGTTTTGCTCATACACACACACACACACATATATATATAGAGAGAGAGAGAGTTGGGCTATGGTGCATTGCAATGTATAGGCCCTCTTGTACATTAGACTATAGATCGTTGGTTTTGACTTCAAAACAACCGATCCAAACCATTCAATTTGATATCCATATTAAAATGTATTTGGAGATCAAATTTACATTTTTTGAAATTGTTTGTTATTTTCTTAGAATTTTTTAAATTCACTTTTTCTATGGTCCAAAAGTTTCTCAAAAACAGTTTTCAAAAATTCTAAAAAAATAGTAAAAGAATTCTAAAAAATATATAATTTGATCTCCAAGTACATATTGATATGGAGAACATGTTGAGCCCTTTAGATCGACTATTTGAACTTCAAATCCAACGGTTTGCAGTCCAATGTACTAGATGGCATACACATTGCAATACACCATAGCCCAACTATATATATATATATATATATCTATATATATGTGTGTGTGTGTGTGTGTGTGTGTGTGTGTGTGTGTGTGTGTGTGTGTGTGTGTGTATATATATGTGTGTGTGTGTGTGTGTACATATATGTATGAGTGAGGCTATGGTGCTATGCATAGCACGGATGGCTAGTGTACTACGGCTCAATATGGTACTTTTTAAAATCCTTACGGTCGATCCGAACCGTTCAATGTGATAACCATATGAATATGTACTTGCAAACTAAATTTATATTTTTTCGAATTTTTTTTACTATTTTTTTGGATAGGTAGAATTTTAATGGTCCAGAATTTTCAGAAAACACTGATTTTTCTACCTATCTAAAAAAATAGTAAAAAAATTCAAAAAATATAAAATTTAGTTTGCAAGTACATATTCATATGGATATCATATTGAACGGTTCGGATTGACCGTTAGAATTTTAAAAAGTACCATATTGAGCCGTAGTACACTAGCCAAGCCTCACTCTATATGTGTATATATGTATATATATGTATAGAGAGAGAGAGATGGGCTATGGTGAGTTGCGAAGTAAGGATCTTGTTTTACTTCAACCTCATATCTCCGTTCAAAGAGTCGATCCAAACCACTTAACAAGATATCCATATTGAAATGTGCTTGGAGACCAAATTTTATATTTTTTGAAAAAAATTTACTATTTTTTTAGATAGGTAGAAAACCGTTGTTTTATAGTTCTGGACCATAAAAAACAGTGATTTTGAAAATGACCTTTACTTGTATTCTTACTCATTTAGCTAATGATTTTTTTTTACCCATACCCAATAAGCTAATAAAAAAAAATCTTATTCATACCTGCCTAATCGAATACAATACGAGTCAGATAAACAGTTAAAAGGTACCATTGACACCCCTAGGTAGGAGTAACCTTGTTCAAAGACTTGTTTGAACATCGTGAAATAGTAAAATAATATAATAGCATACTATTCTGACTGAAAATTATTGTCAAATCCATATTAGAAGGTTTGGAATAACATTAGAATAGATTAATCAGCTATTTTAATAAATATCGAATAGAAAATTGACGATAGTCATTATCGTTATTATAGCACAGTCATTATCGTTAGAAAATTATACGCAACAGTCATTATCTATTTATAATGATAATTATTATTTATTACATTATTACTGTTATGTTATATAACCACCAATAATGTAGTAATTATATTATAAAATTACTTTATTATTATCCTAATAGGTATTACTAACTATCCGTTATAATATTGTTATCATCGTTATTATAGGATTATTATTTTAAATTATAAATGCAAATATTATTAATATTATCATTATTTGTATTGTATTATTATTGTTAATATTGCCATAATCATTACTGATTGTAATAATTAAAAAATATTATATACTATAATACGATCCATCTTTCCAGTATTTCATCAACCAACATTTTATCAAGCAAAAATTCACTCTTTCGAGTAGGGCCTGTTCGGCTCTGTTACTGTGCACATGGAAAAACAAAAATTAAGTTCAACTTCGTATTTTCTGTCCCATGCGCACAGTAAACGTCAGTTCAAATTGGAGTCCAAATTTGAGTGCATTAATAAAGTTAAATTATACATGATTATTTTTTGGTCTTTAAATAACCAAACTAAGTACTAGATGCATCAACGTATTTATTAATATAAAAAGTTGTATCATATCGACATTATTTTGCTATGTACGAAAACTCGGAGAGTCGATAAATCTAATTTTCTCAGGATTCCGACTCTTGATTCTCGAAAAATAAAGTTAAATATTTATAATTTCCTGCCAGCAAAATAATTGAGATGATAATATGATAAATCCAAAGGTTTGATTTTGCTATTTGAAGTATATATAAAAAAGATTAACACTGTCTGTTTGAACAAAAAAAAAAAAAATCAAATCATGGTCAAATTTTAGTGGAGATATTTGAGGGTTCATTATCCGTCGCCACCTAGCATTTCTTTCCCCTTTTATAAAATACTCACAAAATGCCCGATCCACTCCGAAGGAAAGAAAATAATAAAGAAAAGAGTATATAAGAGAGAAATCAAGAAAAGAAAACCGAGCGCCATTCCGACTAACCCATCAGAGTCGCAGTCGCAGCCCCCAAATTATAAAAATCAAATCAACAAAAAAAAAACCAAAAAACAAGAAACCAAAAAGACAATCTCTTCTCTCTAGCCGCTCCCCCCCAAAACCCTAACCTCCCTCCCTCTCTTTCTTCCCTGGCCAGACTTATACTCTCCCTCGCTCGCTCTCTCTCCCTCGCTCGTCTCATCCCGGAAGTTCAAACCCTAACCCTAATTACCTCCTCAGTTTGGTCCAAATCTATTTTAAAATTCGATTTACCTGAAAAGTTTGGATTGGTCAACACTGGCGGGTCGCACGGTCACCTGATGGCGGATCCGCCTCGCCTCCGCCATCCAAGAAGAAGGAAGAAGAAAACTAGAGCTTTGTCAGAGGAGGATCCGAGTCTAGGGTTAGAATTAGGATTTGTAGAAGAATGGTGAGTATAGTGAGAGTACACCTCCCATCTGAGATCCCAATTGTGGGGTGTGAGATCACGCCTTATGTCTTGCTTCGTCGGCCTGACGGATC